>CAJQZJ010031023.1:26769-43750 GCA_907164525.1 Lophiomys imhausi
TTTTTTTTCCAATTTATCCAGTTTAGCTGTTAATTCGCTAATATGAGCTGTCACAATTTTCTTCTTTAAGGCACTTAGTGCTATGAACTTTCCTCATAGCACAGCTTTCATTGTGTCCCATGGGTTTGGGTATGTTATGCCTTCATTGTCGTTGGATTTTACGAAGTGTTTGATTTCCTTCTTTATTTCTTCCCTGACTCAGTACTCATCCAGCTTAGAGTTGTTCAGTTTCCATGAGTGTGTAGACTTTCTGTTATTTCTGTTATTGCTGAGGTACAGCTTTATTCCATACTGGTCTAATAAGATAAAAGGAGTTATTTCAATTTTCTTGTATCTATTTAGGCTTCCTTTGTGTCTGACTATATGGTTGATTTTGAAGAAGGTTCCATGTGGTGCTGAGAAGGTGTATTGCATTGTGTTTGGGTGAAAAGTTCTGTGGCTATCTGTTCGGTTCATTTGGTTCATGACCCCTGTTAGACTCATTATTTCTCTGTTTTATTTCTGTTTTGATGACCTGTCCATTGTTGTGAGTGGGGTGTTGAAGTCTCCCACTACTAATGTGTGGGGATCAATGTGTGGTTTAAGCTTTAGAAGAGTTTCTTTTACAAATGTAGGTGCCCTTGTATTTGGGGCATAGATATTCAATATTGAGATGTCATTTTGATGAATATTTCCTTTAACAAGTATGTAATGCCCTTCTCTATCTTTTTTGATTAACTTCAGTTGGAAGTCTATTTTATTTGATATTAAGATGGCTACTCCAACTTGCTTCCTGGGTGCATATGCTTGGAAAACCTTTTCTCAGCCCTTTACTCTGAGATAACGTCTATGTTTGTTCTTGTATCCAGCAAAATGATGGGTCTTGTCTACTGATCCATTCTGTAAGTCTGTGTCTTTTTATTGGGGATTTGAGTCCATGATTTAGATGGATATTAATGACCAAAGGTTGTTATTTCCTATTATTTTGGTGTAGGTGGTGGTTGTGTGTTTCTTTTGGTATAGCTGCAGTGGAGTTTTTTGCTTCCTCTGTTTTCTTAGGTGTAGTTATCTTCTCTGAGTTGGAATTTTCCTTCTAAAATCTTCTGCAGGGCTGGATTTGTGGCTAGATATTGCTTAAATTTGATTTTGTCATGGAATATATTGTTTTCTCCATCTATGTTGATAGAGAGTTTTGCTGGGTATAGTAGTCTGGCTGAGCACCTATGTTTTCTTAGGGCTTGTAGGACGTCTGCCCAGGCCCTTCTGCCTTTTAAAGTTTCTGAGAAGTCAAGTGTAATTCTGATGGGTCTGACATTATATGTTACTTGGCCTTTTTCTCTTACAGCTTTTAATATTCTTTCTGTGTTCTGTATATTTGGAGTTTCAATTATTATGTGGCAAGAGGAGTTTCTTTTCTGATCTAATCTCTTTGGTGTTCTGTATGCCTCTTGGAATTTTATTGGCATCTCTCTCTTTAGATTTGGGAAGTTTTCTTCTGTGATTTTGTTGAAGATGTTTCCTGGATCTTGGAGTCAGGAGTCTTCTCTTTCCTCTATGCCTATAATTCTTAGGTTCCATACTTTTCACTGAGTCCTTGATTTCTTGGATGTTATAGGTGAGAACTTTTTTAGATTTCTCATTTTCTTTGGTTGTTGTACTGATTTCTTCCATAGAATCTTCCACACCTGAGATCCTGTCTTCCATCTCTTGTATCCTATTTTTGATACTCATGTCTGTAGTTCCTATTCTCTTCCCTTGATTCTCCACTTCCACTCTTATCTCTGCTTGTATTTTCTTTATTGCTTCTACTTTCAATTTCAAGTCTTGAAACATTTTATTCGTTTTATATGTTTCCTGTTCCAATTTGCTTGTCTTTGTCTGCAAATCTTTGAAATCTTTCATTGCCTTTTCTCTTTCCTGCTCATGTTGGGCTTCATTGGCTTGGAGGTCTCTAATGGTATTCCACAATGCTTTTATTTGTAAAATTGAGGATTCTTTGTATTCTTTCAGTGATTTCATTTCTTTTTGAAAGGACTCCATAATTTTCGTAAGTATAGATTTGTCATCATTTTCATGTGTTTCAGCTGTGGTGGGATGTTCAGGGCTTGCTGTGTTAACCTCGCTGAATTTCGTTGGAGTCATATTTCCCTGATTTTTGACAGTTTTATTCTTTCACTTACCTTTAGCCATCTGGTTGCCCTAAGCTGATTGTTCCTGATGTCTTCTGGACTATTTTAGTGGCACAGCTGGTCCTCTTTAGGGTGTTACTGTAACCGTGTGAATACTGTGCACTCAGGCAGCCGGAAGGTACCTCTATCTGGCAGTTTGTGCTATCTCCCAAGACCCTGCAGTAATCAGACCTGCAGGAGACTGTACCAATGCAAGAAGAGCAGCCCTCTGCCCTGGCTGAGTGCAATGTTCTTCCAAGTGATTGTATATCCAGTAGAGGGACCTTTATGTCCAACACCTTTCTGGGTAAGCCCAGATATGCTTGTGCCTCCCTGCCAGCTGCTGCATGTCTTTTGCCCGCTTCTGTGGCTGGGTTCGTGCTGGCCTCTGCCCTGGGTCCTGGGCCTGTGTCCTGCACCAGTGGCCTCTGCTCTGTACCCCAGACCTCTGCCCCAAGCCACAGGTCTCCACTTTGGACAGTAGTCTGTGTCTCTCGCCACTAACCTCTGCTTTGGGCCCCAAGCCTATCCACTCACTGGGCTTTTGAGTGGCTCTTGCCCACTCCCGGGGCTCGCTCTTTGGCCTGGGTTCCACACCACGCCACGCTGCTCTCCATGGTCCTCACTGCTTAGGTTTGTGCAACGCACTGCTCCTTTCGGTCTGGGTTCTGTGCAGCACTGCCTGGGTCCATGCTGCCTGGGTCTGCACAGAGCTGCGCCTTGCTGCGCTGCTCTCTGCTGCCTGGGGGTGTCTGAGGGTTCCACAAGGGACCCTCACTAGTCCCTTGGTTTGCCGGGTATGACCCTGCGGGTTCACGATTCTCAGGATGTTGCTCAGCTTGTTTATATTTCTGCAATGTTGTAGCTACCCCCCCCCCAGCTCAAAATGTGTCCCTGCTGAATGCCGCCATCTTGGATCCTCCATACATACTTATTTAAAAAAAATAAAACACTTGAAGTCTGTTGTCCTCATCATCTGATAAGAGCAACAATCCAAGTCTGACTGTAAAATCTGATGCTGGAATAACCCTGCTTTTCACATTCTGTTTTGGTTTTGATGACTAATATGATACCACTATTAAAACTTTATGTATTAATGTAAAGTTATAATTCAATATTTGTTCCTCCTCCTTAAGCTCCTGATACTTGATCTCCAGAAGCCCTTGGGGCACAGTGGTGAGCAGAGGAAGTAGAACTGTTTATAGAAGAACAATTAAACTAATTCACCCAATATTTACTGACCATCTGCTCTGCATCAGATATCCTAAGCATCTGAAATAAATCAGTGAATAAGAGACTTCGAGGCAGGTGGGCATAGGGAATAATTGCTTAGCAACCTGGGACTCCTCTTGGTTTGGGCTATCCATACACTCCTCTTCTAATATACCCAGGAACCTCAAGCAAGCTAGGACGACCCCCACTTGCATCAGGCTGCCCACATACCTCTCTCCAAACAATGGACTAAGTTTCTCTTCCCTTAATGACCATCAAGTATGGACAGTTTCTATGCACTTGTCTCCAGTTACATCCTGATACAAGGGCTGGTCTGTCCTGAACTAATCTTGGGAGAGAGTGCAATAAAGCCAACTGCCCTCTCAGTAAACTGCCAGAAAGACATCTTTGTTTATGAATGCATAAATGGTCATGAATATGATTGACATCAAATGCATCATGAGAAAGGATGGAGCAGTGAGCAAAAGATTATAATTCAAATCTACCCATCAAAACAGAGAACCAGTTCCTCCTTCTCTTGAATTCATAAAAGGAAGTCCCAAGCATGTTGGCAGGTCCTTGAATATTCACTCATGTGGCTGCTGTCCCTCTTGATGGCATACATCTTTCTGATCTACACTTACACTTCACTTTTGTGGCTTCTGATTAAAGTTTCTTCACTACTTTGCAACGTGTGTGAGCCTTTATTTCAAGCCCTTAAAAAAAAGCCAAGAACCTAGAAACATCTGACTCAGACCCTGAATACCAGTAACAACAGGTCTTTTTTTAAAAAGCCCCAGGAGCTGTTGCTTTTGGTTTTGTAATGCAAACTTCAGAACAATACATCACTTGAAATAACTGTGTACATGAGCATCTTCAGGCAATTTCAGTGGGTTGTACAGGGCACAGCTTCCTTCAGTGAGCAGCCAGAGGATGCTGTCTTTCCCACAACAGAATTGTGATGCGAGGAAACCCTTCCAGAGTTATTCAAACCTCCACCAATGTGGATTCACTGATGCTCAAAGAATAGCTTGTCTCCTAGACATGGTACATCCCATGATAACACTTCAAAAGTAGACTAGGCTGTTAAGAAAGTTGTTCAAAATGTCTTTATGCTTAATTTAAAATATGTAGAGTCCTGTTATTCCTTTCATATCCATTTCCATATAGCAGTTTGCTTTAAATTATTACAAAGAAGAATATGGCCTGAAATAACCAACACTACATTAAAAAGTCAACTATTTCTATTTTCATTTTGGTTACAGTACCTTCTTTCACTTTTCACTGGGGAACCATACCTTATTTTTTCTTTCAATGAAAGTCAATGAATTCATCTCAGGCCACTCCCAAGCAACATGAAGCTGTATTTCATTCCCTGCTCCCTTGTCTAGAAAATTAAAAATTCAAGCAATTTCTTGAGGATTTAATACATGTAGCTATCAGGATAGTCCTTTAATGTAAAATTTAATTACACTTCCACTTTCAATAATTGTCCATCAGATGAGTAGTACCGCAATCCCTTTGTTTGCCTTTTTAAAATGACTATGATCAACCTCTTAGAAGTCAAAGCATCAATCTAGTTCATACATCATCAATACCTAAGATTTAGATTTCTGTCAAGAAGTATAGCTTGTCATGGGACCATGCACCTATGATCCCAGTACTTGGGAGAGAGAAGTAAAAGGACAGCCCAAGTACATGAGACATTCTCTCAAAAATATAAAATAAAAAGTAATGTCCAATAATTGCAAATGGCATACTACTTGGCAGTGAACAGTGTTTGCACACACCATCATTAAACTTAATTACAAAACTCTGTCCAGTAGCTGTTACTACTTGAATGAAGAAATAATTTATCTGAGGTACTGGGGGAAAAAAATCCCCTCAGCTTAAGAAAGAACCTGAGACACTGCAGGATTAGACAGCTACCTATAAACAGAACCCTGGTGAGGAGGCCCTGGCAGGCCTTAGACAGTCATTGTGCAACTTTCCACAAGAGAAAAGCTTGTGCAGTACAGAGTGAGCACGCTTCAAAGATTTATTTACCTCACTGATGAGAGGAGGCACAGAACTTAACACGAAAGAACATGAGAAACAGATTCACAGAATCAGTTAGAAAAAGAACATTGTCAGAATACTGCAGATGATCCAAAACCAAGTAACCATAGGAAACAACCACTGGGAGTTTCCTCCTCTCTGAACACAAAACATCTGTGAATTATTGGTCTTTCTAAAGGTAACATGAAGCTTCAGGATTTGGGTACAAACCAATAGTACACAGCAAAGGTTGGAGCTGTCTTCTTATAGGCCAGCAGCTTTTTCTAAACAGAGTAAAACAACAAACACCTTCCAGTTCCTAGGCTCTGTGGTCTCTGCTGCTTCCATCTAAGTTGTGGCGTTATAGCGTATAAGCAGTTACAGGCAAAAATAAATCAATAGCTGGATTTTCACGAAAAAGAATAAGCAGTGGCAACAAGACCAAAGAACAGTTTGCCAGCCCCCATTTAAGACTTTATGATCATCAGGTAACACAGTTAATCCTGTATGCAAACTCTGAAGAGACAGCATAAACTTCAAGTCTTTGAAGAAAGAAACTGAAGATTTCAGAAGATGGAAAGACCTCCCATACTCACGGATCCATAGGATTAACATATAAAAATATCCATCCTACCAGAAGTAATCCGCAGATTCAGTGCAATCCCCATCAAAATTCCAACACAATGCTTTAAAGAAATTGAAAGGACAATTTTAAGCTTCATATGAAAAAACCAAAAACAGTATAGTTAAACAATCCCAAATAAGAAAAGAACTGCTAGATGCAACACCATCCCTGATTTCAAGTTGTACTACAGAGCTTAGTAATGCATAAAACTGCATAGGATTGGCATAAAAATATACACATCAATCAATGGAGTCAAATTGAAGACCCAGACAGGAATCCAAACACATATGGAACCTGATTTTTTACAAAGAAGCCAGAAATACACACATGAAAAAAGACGTTATCTTCAACAAATGATGCTGATCTAACTGAATGTCTGCATGTAGAAGATAGCAAATAGATCCATGCTTATCACTCTGCACAAAACTCAAGTCCAAGTGGATCAAAGACCTCATCATAAAACCAGATACACTGAATGTGATGGAAGAGAAATGGGGAATAGCCTTGAATGCATTGACAGAGAACACCAACAGCTCAGGCACTAAGATCAACAATTAATAAGTGGGACCTCATGAAACTGAAAAGTTTCAACACAGCAGAGGACACCATCAACCATACTAAGCAGCAGCCTACAAAATGGGAAAACATTTTTACAAACTCCACCTCTAGTAGAGGATTGATATACAAAATAGATAAAGAACTCAAGAAAGTATATATTAATAAACCTAAATAATCCAATTTAAAAATGGAGTACAGATATAAACAGAGAATTCCCAATAGAGGAAAATCAAATGGCTGAGAAACAGTTATAGAAATGCTCAACATCCTTAGCCATCAAGATAAAAGAAAATCAGAACTACTCTGAGATTCCATCTTACACCTGTCAGAATGGCTAAGATCAAAAACGTAAGTGACAGCACATGCTGGTGAGGATGTGGAGCAAGGGGAATGCTCCTCCATTGCTGGTGGGAGTGCAAATTTCTACAGCCACTATGGAAATCAATATGGCAGTTCCTCCAAAAGTTAGAAATCTATCTCAAGACCCAGTTATACCACTCCTGGGTATACACCCAAAGAATGCTCTAGCTTATCACAGGACACAACCATGTTTATTGAGGCTTTATTTATAATAGCTAGAAACTGGAAATAATCTAGATGTCCCTCAACAGAAGAACAAATAAAGAAAATACGGTACATTTACACAATGGAGTATTACTCAGCTGTTAGAAAAAAATGACATCATGAAATTTGCAGGCACATGGATGGAACTACAAAAAAAAAAAAAATCATCCTGAGTGAGGTAATCCAGACTCAGAAAGACAAATATGGTATGTATTCACTTATAAGTAGATATTAGCCATTAAGTAAATGACAACCAAGCTGTGATTTATAGACCCAGAGAGGTCAGATAAAAAGAATGGGTCTATGGGAGATGTATGGATTTTCCTGGGAAAGGGAAATAGAATAGACTTTAAAGTACTGGGGACAGGTAGGAAAAGGAGTGGAAGGGATCAGGTGGTAGAGTTGGCTAAGTCAGACCCTTATTGCACAGGAATTGTGGACTAGATACCTTGATAGATACTGCAGTTACCAAAGTGAACACAGCACAGTGCTCATTCTCAAAAAGAGCACGTGTTAGTGTATCGGGGAAATGCTGATGTAATCAATAAGCTGCGGTTTCAGCTACATGCCACAGGGTATACATAGTAAATGCTCCGCAGTCAGGCTAGTGGGACTGTCTGGTGGTGCACAGGGTTTGCCACAGACTGCTGCCTAAACACTACTGCCTAAACTGGAACAGTTCCTCAGAGTTGGTAATTTATAGTCATCAGATGTTTATTAGGCTCATAGTTCTAGGGGGTCAGTATGTTCAAGCTCAAGGATCCAAAAGAGTGAAGGAGTGCAAGAGAGAAAGAAAGAGCTAGAACTTAGCCTTGTCTAAGGGACCATTGGCAACATAGTCATTGACCTACTCAAGACAGCAGAATCTAACATCGCAATGGCTCTCTCAACACTGGTGCAGCCAGGCAGTGTGCTAGATGCCTATGGCTGCAGCCCTGGGGAACTGGAGGCACAAGATTCATTGCCAGCTCATCTATATGGTGAATTCCAGGCCAACCAGGGAGACCCTACCATAGCAAAAACAAACGAAATCCCCACACTGTTGTAGAAAAGATTAACTTTGAACAATGGAAGACATACTTTCAGAAACAGTCAGCAAGGCGTATTAACTGGCAAACACTACTTTGTAAGCCAAGCAAATGAGCTGAGAAAAGAAAGGCAACCCAGAAGCCTACAGATCACTCCACTGCTGTCAGCCACACAGAAATCTATCTTCTGGCTGATTAAAATTCTCCCGTTTCAGCACAGATAAACCCACACGTTTGCCTGCTCATGAGTATGCTTTCCTCCCACCAGGTGGCTATTTAATTTTTCAGTTTCCAGAATGCTATAAATGGAAGAAAATCTGATAAGGATAACATGATATGTGATGTGCTGACACACGAAGGGATCCCTGCTGCTTCTTTGCCAAATCATATTTCTAGTCGTCAATATTTCTCTAAGAGGAAACCCGGTCTTTATGTCTTACTGTGGTCTACACTTAATTTCTCACACTCTTTTCAGCAGTGAACATACAACACATTATTTCTGGGTTTTAAAGCATAGTAAATTATCCCATAAACAAAAAGGCCATGTGTAAAATTCCACTCGAAAATGTGGCTTGTCACAGAATTCCAGGCAGCTTAAGTAGAGCCATTAAGAAGAGTAGCAAAAAGGAAGAAAAAGATGGGAAAACACACTCTGTCTCCCTTAGAAAATGTTTCAAATGAAATGGGAAATACCACTACATTGGCCATGTGGCTACTGTGTGATACTTAACATAACCACCAGGAAAACAGGAAAGCTGTCCTTTAAGACAAAAATAAGAGTGTACTCACAAACAAAGTTGGCAAAAGTTTTCAGAAATTCCTAGGGTAGTTTTCTTAAAAAGAAAAGAATGGTTCTAAAGCACTTATATAATTGCAGGTTTATCTGTGAAATTCAAATATAATATTAAGTATTAGCACATCACTAACAATTATAGAGTATACCACTAAAGGAAGACACTTGTCTGAAGATGAAAAGGAAACCAGCCTTACACAGCATTGAAAGGGAACCTATAGTTACTCCCTTTCAATCAATAGTCAAGAAAATAAAACTAGTAGGAGTTAAGGAAACAAACCATCATAATACAGTCAACACAAGGTATGTCAAAATACAATGCACAAGATGAACAAGTAGTTTGTCTTAAAAAGCTTAGGATGCTGCTTGATTCAAAGTCTAGTATCTCTGCTTGAAGTGTGTGCCACTTGTAGCATGCCTAGCGTGCCTTAGAACACTTGGTAAGGGTGCCAGGCCAACACAACAAGTATTCCAGCCAGTATGTCCTGCCAAAAGGCATAGCTGACCCCTGCCAGCTACCCAGTCATGAGGGCTAAGCCTATACAGATGACTCTACCATGGCTGGTTAGTTTTCATTAATTTGAGTGGTGTGGGGCAAGAGACAGTCAATTGAAGAACTACTTTCCTCAGACTGGTCTATGAGTGTGTGTGGGACAGCACTTTCCTAAATGCTAATTGATGCAGGAAGGCCTAGTCCACTGTAAACAGTGTCATTCATAGGCAGGTGGGCTTGGGCTGCAGAAGAAAGGTAGCTGAACAAATCAGTTGCTCTGTCTTTTAATTCCTGCCTCTAGTTTCCTTCCTATACTTCCCTCCATTATAGACAGTAAAGTTTAAGATAAAATAAACCTTCTATGTCCCAAGTTGATTTTGGACAATGTTTTATTACAGCAGTAGAAAGGCAAATTAGTACACAGCCCCTCAATTTTCTTGACCACAAGCATCAACCAGGGTAGCAGACACACCATCCCACTTGTTGCTGTCTATACTCCTGACCCACAGGAGCTATCTGAAGAAACAAAAGATAATTGTTTGACATTAAGTTTTTGAGATAACTTGTTTATCACAATAAAGAAGCCAATACACTACCATAGAATGCACATGCTTCAAATTTAGGTTTCTTTCCCCAGACTAGGAAATATATCCTTTTGCAAACCAACTACTCAATATCTTCCATCTAATAAGACTGGGCTTCACACAAGTACACATTATTGATTTGAGCTTTTCATTGACGGGGTGATGTAAAACTGTATGTAACTAACTGTTATTTATTGGCTCCCCAGAAAGTTTGGTCAGTCACAACCCAAACAAGGACATTGTCCCATAGACTAGATGATGCTATGTAACTCCGCCTGCTAACCCATTTTCTTCTGATTGGCTTTAATAAAATGCTGAGGCCTGTGACTAGGCAAAGGGAGGCAGGTGGGGAGAAGGTTCTCGGGCTTTGGGGGGGAAGAAAAGCAGAGAGGAAGGAGGGAGGAAAGGAAGGAGAGACATGATTGGTTAGGACAGATCAGAGAATTCCATGTGGCATCAGCATAGCGTGGAGAGAAACAGCCCATGAAATGTGCAAGTATCTATGTGTTTTATCTGAGGAAATAGAAAGCTAGCTTAGAGGGTTAAGATTGCACCGTCCCAGGCTAAGTCTTATTAAAATCCATCGGGTGTCTATGTGTGTTTATTAAGAGTGGTGGGTTCAAGGATAGGTCCTAATAACTATATATTTTAATTATTTATTATTTATTACTACATTTTATAATTTGAAATTTGAGGTAATTTATACCATGTCAAATGCTCCGGTAAAACTGAGTTAGGTGATCTATATAGAACAGGAATACTAAAGCTATTTAATAAATTGCTTTGAAGAACTTTCAAAGTACAGAATGCTCCATACCAAAAGGATTCCAGTCATTAAGCATGAAACAAACACAAGATACTTCAATATCTTCCTAGTCTCTATTTACACATTAATTAAAAAAAAAAAACATTTGGCAAAGTGATCAGTTTGTTTCAAGCAAATTATGTGCACATATATATTTTGTATCTTTCACCATTTTTCCCTCCTTGAATTTATAGGGTTAATAGTTAAGAAATTGCTGGTATTTGTTATAGGTGAATAGTGTTAGTAAATAATTAATTAATTAATAATTTAAAAGTTCGGTAACAGCAACCCCTTTGTTAACACTGAAGAATTTATTTTTGGTTCAGATAAGGAGTCAAACATCTTCCATACACAACCAGCATCTGTGAGCTGAAGACACACCATAGTTTCTGTGACTATACTATACTGTTGAGCAGTCTGCATACAACAGGACACAGGAAACTGCTCCCTGGGGTGTGCAATGAGGCACCCTCACCACACAACATGACTGAGGAGACAGTGAAGTAATTAATTAGATTCCCATGCTATTTCACACATTATTTTCAAAACATAAAGAGTATTCTTCTTGGAATAGACAATAAAAATATCCAATTCTGCTTATTCCCCTAGCTTATTCAGCACTTCTCAAGTGTTACTACATCTATGTTCAGATTATAATTCTTACAGAATGAAAATTGTGAAATAAAGGGTTTTACTGTCTTCAAAACTAACCATTACAATCAGCAATCAAAGATCTTTTCCACACACATTTACATTTAAATATGGCTATATGTAATGCTTGCTATGGATGAAGGCTGAGGACTGTGGATGAAAAGACAGGACTGTGGATGAAGACAGAGGACTGTGGGTGAAGAAAGGGGACTGTGGGTGAAGACAGGGGACTGTGGGTGAAGACGGGACTTTGGGTGAAGACGGGACTGTGGGTGAAGACAGGGGACTGTGGGTGAAGACAGAGGGCTGTTGTTAAAGGCTGGAGTCAGTTGTCCAAGACAGAGCAGACTGAGGCATCATCCCAGTGTTTCCAGGTTTTTATCATCATCAAAGAAAGAAATTAATACAAGACAAAGTAAGAAACTGAATAAAGGTTTTATTATAGTGCAAAAAGATACACTTAAATATGAGATGGGTAGCATGGGAATTAAGACTGCATTACAGTCAAACTCTAAGAAGAGGGAAATTATTTGTATGTTAAGGCATACTAAAGAATTCCAGAAATGGGTCAAGATTTTTCCTGAATAGCATTAGTTAACTCTCTGCCCACTTTATCCCTATGAATATGTTTCTGAATATGTCCTTATACAGGTGGACAATTTGAACAAATATTTTAAGGCTAATGATACAGAAATGCCATTATCATGAAGTAAAGGACTAGTTGTAGTGGTCCCTGTTGGCCATGTCAGTCACAGCCAGTTTTGGATAGTCTTGTATCTGCACTGTTTGAGAGGTCACATGCTGTCAGCTATAACACACCTCTGGTTGTAACTCCGCTAGCCATCATGCACTTTGCCTCTTGCTTTGTCAACCTCAGGTAAGATCTTCGTAATTTCTCCAGTTTCAGTCTGAACATAAACAGTCAGAAGATGTAAGTCCCAGGACAGATTCTCTGGTTATATCCTGGTCAAGCCATGTTAGGTAAAGCTCTACTACCCACATGAAACAAAGGTAATGACAAGTTTTTAAAAATTGTTTCTTGAAATTATTTTATTTCATGTTCATGAATGTTTTACCTGATCATGTGCATATACAACACATGTATACAGTGTTTGTGGAGGCAAGATTTGGAATTGCAAACCATTATGAGCTGCCATGTGGGTGCTAGAGTTGAACTGGGTCCTCTAGAAGAGCAGCCAGTGCTCTTAACTGCTAAGCCATCTCTCCAGCCCAATGATACTTTTTTTAAAACTTATCTTTTAAAAAAGCAGACATGAGATTACACTGGAAGATTTTGCTAAAATCACTGAACATATTCATGGTAAAATACATAATTTATTTTATCAATTTAGACTGTCTTCCAATTTAGACTGACATTTTAAAAATTTAATCAAAATAAAAACTGCAGACTTTCAGTACTACATAACTGAATTACGACAGTATAGCTACTCACACTGAGACTATATCCTGCCATGTAATCACTTAATTATACCACTAAGAAATAATTATAAAAATGGTAAAAATTTCATGAAAATATTTCTTTTTATTGTAGCTTAGGAGTTCTTGCTCATGTCAACAGACTGTCTGACATCCGCCACTGCTTCAGGCACACGAACAGTCATACTGTCCATAGCCTTGGTCAGACACACTTGGCAGCCCAACCGTGACCTGCAAGGAAAGGAAGGAGGTTCAGTTTAGCATTGGATACATATAATCCACAAGTTTTCATTAGACCAAAGCAGACACCGCCATCCATGTCATCTATGTCACCATGACATAGCCTCCAGTGGTCAGCACAAGGTAAGCATCAAATAACCTGCTAAGCCAAAGTTTCATGAGGCTCCAGTGTGTGTCACTCAGTGGACTCAGCAAAACTTCTACTTGGTGGGATAGCTGCCAAGCAGAGAAACAACCAGAAGGCATGGATGTACATGGACATAAGAACTGACTCAGCAAGCTAAGGAAACAAGTCTTCAACTCCTGCATAAATAAAATCACAGACTAAGGTCAACTATGGTAGCAAGAACCTGCAATCCCAGTACTTGGAAGATGGAGGCAGGTCACGAGTTCATGGCCATCCTCAGCTACACAGCAAGTAACAGGCTAGGATATGAGATCCTGCCTCAGGCAGTAACAACAAAAGCTTTAAGACAAGAATGAAATTCATAGACACAAACCATCAATTACAAGAATGCATTTCCCCCATATTTTTTAAATCTCTGAAATCAAGTCCGTCTTAAAGCCAATGGCATCTTAATGTGAATGCTTCAGTGTGAGGAGGCAGCTGTGTCAGAGTTGTGAACTTTGTTACAACATATGCACCAGTGCCTCCAACTCAGAAAGACAAGTATATTATTCCAAAGGTGTTAAATTGTTAACCCTTTCAAATTAAGTTCAGAAGGATTATAAAACCAAAATTACTAGCAATAGAGGAATAGAGCAGATGTAAATCTGTAATCTGTTATGGGAAGAATGACCATCATTCTATATTCTTCTCTTTCTTTCAGAATTGCTATCATTATGCTTCCCTTAGATCTTTTGTTTTCAACAAATGCGCTATATATTTTCGGATATGTTTAAATAACTCTTCAAATGCATATGGTATTTTAAGTAGTTGAATCCTAGGGGGCTCCCCGAGGCCCTGACGCCCAGAGACCACCAAAGTCCCTCATTCGCTGTAATATACAAGAGGTTTATTTAAGCCGACGCAACAGGGTTCGACTACCTCCGTGGAGGAGTGAACATCCAAAACAGTTTTCAGGCAGTATTTAAGCACACAGGCAACAAAGGGGATATTTAGGCGATGACACAAGTGGGGATTGGGGAGTGAAAGCAAACCAGTCAGCTATGTAAGTTCAGATAGTCCCAAGGACTGAGTTCTGTGGAATGTCTCTAGGGGAAGTGAGGTCAGGGTCTCATGAAGAAGGAGAAGACCTTGTATTTATTAATTTTTAGTCTTACAAAGTGAAAAGATAATGTGGCATGTATTTTAATCAGCAACAGATATTCTAAAATCTTTTCTCTTAGAAGTACCAAAAAGTTACACATTTACCCAGGATTGGTGGCACAAGCCTGTCAACTCAGCTGCTTACGAGGCTGAGACAAGAGGACTGCAAGCTGAGGGCCAGTCTGGGCTAAAGAGTAAGTTAAATTTCAGTTTGGATTTAACTTTGATCCAGTCTTAAAATTGCAGGCATGAGGTTTTTGTGTAATTCAAATGCTGATTTCTGTATCCTCCATATCTGGTAGTCCTTGTTCTGAGACTCTGCTGTCTAAATGTTGTGTAAACACTACTCCCCAACTGTCCCCTGATATGCCAATAAAGCACCTTAGAGCCAATCACTGAGCAGGGGAGAGAAAAGGGCTGGACTTCCTGCCCTCCAGAGGAGGAAGAGTTAAGAGAGAGGGAGTAGAGAAATGAGCTATAGGCAGAGGAACAGGAGACAACAGGAGAGATTCAACTGAAGCTGAAGACCCCCAAAGTGCAAGTATCTCTGGGATTTATGCTGTGCAGAGGTAAGATTATTGTAGGGGGTTAGGAATAGAGTAATAACTACTCAGTTCTTGTGTTATGAAATTTATTTAACAAATAATATAATAGAGCCTCAATTATTTGGGTAAACTGTGAAACAAACTGTGAAACAAACTGTGTTGGGTAAACTGTGAAACAAATACAATTATATAAATTTACACTAACATTTTGGCATACCAAATGTGGCAGAACTTACATAAATCTAGAAAGAACTTATGTGAAACCTAAGTTTAAGCAGAGAAATTTCTTAGTAATGTATTCTGAAAGAGAAAAACAAACTAACTGCAGTTTCTCAGGCAAGAAGCTAAAGATATCATGCACACCCCTCCCCCAAGGGTCTCCAGCCAGCTGCAGAAAAACAAAAACGCCAACAAACCCCAGAGAGGCAAAGCAGAGGCAGTTCTACTATGAAGCCTATGCTGAGAAGAAGAAGAAAACAAAGTCTCTCTTTAACATAAGCAAGCTTCTCAAAGCCAAACTTTCCTAGTCAAGGAAGGAAGCTGGATCCCTTTGAGAAAGGGCTTTTGCTAGCTAGAGGATCCCTTGAAGGAGGCAAAAAAGCCTCTCCCTGGAAGCAAGAGCCAGAGCCACAGACAGACTGAAAACCTCAAGTATCTGAACTGGTAAGGTATAGAAGGGAAGTTGAGTCTAAGAAAGTAAACTCCTTAGGGAGAGGTTTTGAGATTGAAAAAAAATTACTTATTATGTTGAAAAAGATGGAAGACACAGTACATCTGGATTCCATTTGAGCTTGTTTCTCTTAGCATACAAATAATTTTTAAGTGACAATTACAGTTTTGTATATACTATTTAGGAGAGATCAGGATAAGACAGACTTAGAGAAGGAAGAGACTGAGCTTGTTTCTCTTAGCATACAAATAATTTTTAAGTGACAATTACAGTTTTGTATATATTGTTTAGGAGAGATCAGGATAAGACAAACTTAGAGAAGGAAGAGACTGAGAAGTTAGATGCTAAATTCAAGGCCATAGGACAGAGGTTGAAGAAATCTTTGAATCAAAATAGGGAACTTTAATTTAAAGGTAATGCTTCCCAATGGTATCATACCTAGAGATACTTAAAAATAAAATGTGAAGCTCTGACCTCTTGATACCAACCGTCTAAAACGGTCTAGGATAGTTAAAACAAACTCCTAGTCATGCAAACATGTCTCTTTGTTGGCTACTATGACAGTCTATCACAGATATTCTCTAAACTACCCAGTAATCAAGTTGCTAAGAGACAAGCAACATTTGCTTATCTAAATACAAGAGATGGATAGGGCATCTTCAAAAACCCCTTGAGATCTGCAGAATATGGCATTCAAAGATGTTATCTTAAATCAAGATTTTTTTTTTATATCGAGACATATCAGCACCTGACGGCAACCCTATTCTACTCCAAGTAGAGGATAAGCATCGAAGAACCTCCACTGTAAGATGGTTAAATTGGTGGCAAGCCTTTCTCTTGGCATGAAAAAACCCCTTGCACCAACTGCAGACAGACTGCTGTCCAAAAAGGACAAAACTTGGTAGCGGGGAAGTCGACAGCCTAACTCTGCCAAGACAGGGTAGAAAAAACCCCTTGCTTCAACTGTAGACAGACTGCTGTCCAAAAAGGACAAAACTTGGAAGCAGGTAAGTCGACAGCCTAGCTCTGCCAAGACAGGGTAGGCGAGTCCTTCATAACCCCTGCTCTACAATCAATGTCTGTCAGAGAAATGGGGTCAAATGACTGAAGATTGATGCTGTAAGGTATGGAGAGAAAATGGGAGCTGTCCAGGCAGCCACTGGTATGTCATTTCTTAGTTTGGGAAGCTGCAGCCCTGCACTTCCTATATAATCAGATATATTTGTCCCTCTCAGGTCTCTGAGGTGGTTGAAGAATAGATAGCTAGAGTCTCATAGTTAAATTTTGAGTTGTTTGGGAATCAAGAGGGTGTTCTAAGAAGA
>CAJQZJ010031023.1:48750-100587 GCA_907164525.1 Lophiomys imhausi
GGCCTAATTACCTCTGTTGTTTTGTATTGTATTTATTATTATAAGAGTAAGAGCCATTTGTTGGACTGAAAGGGGGAGCTGTTGGGGGGAAAAGATATATCTTAAACTTAAAAAAAAAAAGGAAGGGGATGGGTGGGTTGAGGCGGAAGAGGGTGGGAGGGTGGGACTGGAGGCGGGGTAGGGAGGGGATTTCAATTGAGATGTAACTTGAAGAAATAAAAGATAAAGTAAAAAAAAAAAAAAATAGGGAACTTTCAGAGAAATCCAATCTGGAACTTACAGTAACATCAAAAGAGGTAGTTCCAGATGAGAAAAATGCACAATGGCTTGAAGAAATTGAAGAATGGCAGCCCATTGAGATGCTGGATAGAAAGGCTCCGGCTGTAGAGCTGTAGACCAACATGGTCAGATTAGAGTGTGTGTATTGTCAAGGTTTAATTACTGGATGAAGATCTATATGCTAAAGTAGAAATGCAGATCCTGTTGGGTGTTGCCTTGGAACAAGGTCATACAGTAGCTGATGTGCTCCATGTTACAGCATTTGGAGAACTGAATATATGCAACAAGCCATAGGTTCATATTCAGATTTCCAATGATTTCCAATGGGCTTTTGCTTTAAATTCTGGGGAACATGATTCTAAGGTTACACATTTTTTAAAGACAGTGATTGTCTTGGAGATACCTTTGCAAATTGGGACTGATGGTGTTTCAGCATATATATCCATTGGAATATAACAATTTTTTAGACATTATGAGATGAAGCCTGTTACAGATATAACTTATAATCTTATAGGTCAAACAATTATGAAAATATCTAACAACAACTTTAAAAGGGTGGTCATAAACAGGAAGGGGAATATAGTAAGCCCCCAAAAATAGATTAATGATTTTTTAAAGGGGTTTTTTTGTTTTGTTTTCAGGGTTTTTTTGTTTTTTTGTTTTTTGTTTTTTTCAGACTAGGTTTCTCTGTATATCCTTGACTGTCCTAGACTCACTTTGTAGACCATGCTGGCCTTGAACTCATGGAGATCCACCTGTCTCTACCTCCTGAGTGATGGGATTAAAGGCATGCGCCACCAAACCTGGCTTAATTTTTTTAAATGAGACAAGTAGCACACCTGCTAAGATACACTCAATTTTAGAAAGGACTGCTGGATTAGATCAGTATATAAAGGTCCTAATTCCAAAATGGAAGACAGGAAATATGTTGCATTGGGGAGGAGAATATGATTTTGTCTCAACAGAAGACAAAAAGCTATGCATTCTATCCAAATTGATAAAAATCAGATTTGACAGGGAGAGACCTCCTGAAGATCTTGGCTGAAGACAGATAGGAAATCAAGAAGACCAAACAGGACAGATAACATAATTTGCTGATCCCTCCACAAGGGAACAACTTTGAGACTGACTGAGACATGAAAGTGTCTTCAGCCAGGACTTCAGCTATACATGGCCAATAATTATTTGGCTACAAAATCCTAGGACTTATCATGCCATTCCTTTAAATGGCATAGATAAAAATCTATATTCTAGTTTGGTTATACAGTTCAAACTAACATAAAGAAAAACAAATGCCTAGCTGCTTGAACAGAGAGCAGAGAATCATCTTTAACTGAACTGTGCTCAGTGCACATTCCATACGCATGTTAATATAAAAGTGTTTAATATTTTTGAAAGTTTATATGTTTGCAGAGTAAGAGGACCAGGGATCAAAAAAGAGAGACAAGTAGCCCAGGTGATTTTACCTCACAGATGACCTCAATAACAGTTTCCTCAAAAATCTGCATCTGGGACAATTTCAAAATGTTTAGCTAGATCATCCAGCATCGGTCTATTTCAGTCAGGACTTGAGTTAAGCTCTGAATTTTCTCAGCCTGCAGAGACTGGACAGCAAAAGTTAAGCTAGCTTTCCTTAAGACTGGACAATATCCTAATTTTCTTGGACCCCCTAAAAAGAAAAACTACATCCCTAATCAACAGTAAGCAATTTAAGAAAACTATGCCCCATTCCCAAGATGGGGTGTATGGTTTTTGGTCATTCTATGGGTGATAGATAATTGTCACTGTTTTAAAGGGGTTGAATATAGGAATAGTAAGTAAAAGGGTAGATTATTGAATCTACTTTTAGACCAAAGTGTATTAATAAGCCAAACATCTTACATTGGTATAAATCTTTGTATATTGATACAGATTTAGGAGTATATTTTGTAGGCTGGGTGTGGTAGTGAACGCCTTTAATCCCAGCACTAGGGAGGTAGAGGCAGGCAGAATCTTTCCATGAGTTCAAGGCCAGCCTGGTCTACAAAGTGAGTCCAGGATAGCCAAGGCTACACAGAGAAACCCTGTCTCGAAAAAAAAAAAACCAAAAAACAAAAAAGAGAGTATATTTTGTTATAACATGCTAAGGTGTTGAACCTATGTAATTCTTTAAAATGCAATGTTAAATTCTAGTTCTTGTGAAAGCTGCTATTACCAATTATCCTGTTTAGGATAATTAAGAAATGCATATTAGCAGTCAGACAAACGTGTGGTCATGTTAGATTCTAGTTTAGTTAATTACAACAATATGTTTCCTAGATTGACAGACAGAAAAATAGCTATATAAGTTGTTTAGGAATTAAAAGGATGTTCTAAGTCTAAGACGATGTTTTTAAGTTGGTAATGCAAGTTAGGATGGAAACTGAGTTAGGTATAGAACTTTAAACTCATTGAGACAGACAGACAACAGAATATTAATATCAGTTGCCAAATATGTATGGACTGGACATTGAGAATGTATGTTACACCCTATAATCTTCACAATTGTGGCCTAACTATTCTTATTGTTTTGCATTGTATTTACTGTTATAAGAAAAAGAGCCTTTTATTGCACTAAAAGGGCAAGCTGTTGGAGAGAAACAACAACAAAAAGCAGATAGGAGGGTGAGGGTGGAAGAGGGTAGGAGGGGGTAGAGTGAGGGGAGAGGGGATTTTGTCTGAGATGTAACTTGAAGAATAAATGTTTAAAAAATAGCTATAAATAAACAATTCAGAAAAGATAGACAGATGGTCTTCAAAAACCTCAGAGATCTACAGATACAGCATTTAAAGATACTTTATTAACTTAAGGCTTTTTGACAATGAGACATGTCTGCTCCTGGCAGCACACCCATTCTACTTCAGAGCTCATCAAAGACAAGCTAGCCACTGGGCAAGAAAATGCCCTTGTGTCAATTACAGATAAGATACTGTCCAAACAGTACAAACTGGATTCAGGAACACTGACTGCCAAGCTTTGCAAGGACAAGGTAGGCAAGTCCTTTTTAATTTCTGTTTCACAGAAAAATCTGTCAAATATTCTTAGTCAGAAGGCTGAAGATGATGCTCCAACATTAATTTTGGGGGACTATCCAGGCAGCTAAATATCTCTGTCAATTCAATTCTTTACAAAGCTGCTTGCCTACACTTCCTACATATTCAAATAACATTTATTCCTTAAGTCTCTGAGGGGTTTGAAGACTAGATAGTTATAGTCTCACAGTTAAACATGAATTGTTAGGAAATGATTTAGGTATAGATAATAGAATAATTTACCCAGGATGCCAAATATACAAATGTAAATTTTACCTTGCTGGGCATGGTGGCCCACGCCTTTAATCCCAGCACTCCGGAGCCAGAGGCAGGTGGAGCTGTGTGAGTTCAAGGCCAGCCTGGTCTACAAAGGGAGTCCAGGACAGCCAGAGCTACTACACAGAAAAATTCTGTCTCAAAAAAAAATTTACCTCATAATTTTCATAATTATTAATACATATAGTTTGTTATTGTAAGAGAACAAGCCTTTTATTAAACTAAAACAGGGAGATGTAGGCATAAGATTATTGTATAATTCAAATGCTGATTTCTGTGCCCCCCATATCTGGTTGCAATCCTTGTTCTGAGAATCTCCTATCAGAATGTTGAGTAAACACTGCTCCCCAATTGTCCCCTGATATGCCAATAAAGCAGCTTAAAGCCAATCACTGAGCAGGGAAGAGAATAGGGCTGGACTTCCTGCCCTCTGGGGGAGGAGGAGTTAGATAGGAAGTACGGGATTTCAGCCACAGAGGTGCAGCAGACATCAGGAAAGAGCCAGCTGAAGCAGGAAAGCTACAAAATCCAAGTATCTCTGGAATTTACCCTGGGAAGAAATCAGATTAGCTTAGGGGGTTAAGAATGGAGTAATAACTGCTCAGTTTTTGTGTTGTGAAGCCTGTTTAACAAATAATATAATAGAGTCTCAATTATTTGGGTATTAACTGGGTTAATAGAGAAAGTGAAAACAAACACAATTATATAAAGTTACACTAACACAAAATAAAAGAGTAAATATAGGGCTGGGATATAGCTCAATGTAAAGTACTTGCCTAGCATGTACAAGGCCCTGGGTTCAAGTCCTAATACTGGAAAAAAGGTTAATCTTGCATCCAAACTGTCTTTTACAACACATGTTATGAAAGCACTGGCTTCATTAATGAATTTGTCAAACATTTACTGAATGCATAATGTTAAAATTTCCTACTACTAAATGTCAATGGGTGTACTACTAAATGTCAATGATTATTCTACTAAATGTCAATGCATACACTACTATATGTTAATGGGTATACATGGAGAACTAAATTCAATACTTTCTTATTAACACCTGTTACATGTTGGGCACAAGTATTTATAGGAAAGTACAGAATTTAGAGCCAAATGGTCCAATGGTCCAAAATCAGCACTAGCATACTATATTCATAGGTAACTTTCTATTATTTCCTAGCCTGATCATCAATATAGAGAATAAAAGGCTTTCTCAAAGAACTACTGAAGAGACTAATTGCTAATGTCAACAGTATAGAGTGATCTTTCAATAAAACAGATGAGATGAGACAGCTCATTGATAATTAGCATGTGAGACTGTAACAAATGCTACACAAACAGAAAAAAAAATGAAAATCCTCTGAGGAGAAAGCCATACTTCTGACCAATACAGATGTTATCTAGAATAGACTTTGAGGGGTAGGTAAGACGGAACATTTATAAGAGGCAAAATAATTTGAAAAGAACATTTGAGGTCATGGCAACAGAGACAGGAAGGCTCACAGGAGCATCTGAGCTGAGATAGGTGCTCTGCTTTTGCTTCTGTGAAGCACTGACGAGGATAAGCAATGGGCTAGGGTGTGGCTCTGCAGTAGACACATGCCTAATGTGCAAAAGTCCTCAATTCAATTCCCAGCACTTCTTATAAGAAAAAGAAAAATTACATGGAGAATTATATTTTAAAAGTAGCTGGGGCAACACTCAAATTCAGACATACTGAGACAACATTGGGGAGTTCTGGAATTAGGAGGCCAGGTTAATCATAGTCTTGATGCTGGGAGGGAAAAAAAAAATCATCTCCCATCAGTAGGTTCCTTTTTGTAGCACTAGAAACAGCCTTGACAATACTCAGTTATGCACTGAGCTCTATCTGCAAGAGAAAAATAAAATGGCCAGGCAATGCAGAGAGATTTTATAGGGCTTAAGAGGCCTTAGTGACCAGTCTAATACTCCATGTGTTCATATGACGAGTAAGACAATGTTATACTTTAAGGAACTATTAATTTAGAAAGTGAGGAAACTGTCAGTGAAACAAAGAAGAATACTGTAAGTACAGTGATGGGAAAATAAGCACACAATGGGCCAGAGAAAAGCTCTGGGTCAGGGCAGCCCACACAATGAGCTTGAATGTAAAAGGGTATGGTGTTCTCAATCTCACCTCCACATGAGGGAGGCGAGGCTGGGGATATAGCTGCTGACTGACAGACAAGGCACTTTGTCTAGCGTGGGCAAGGCCCTTAGCACTGAAAACAAAACAGAACAAAAATTAGGGAGATGAACTGTAAAAGGAACAAACTGAAATAAAACTATTATCACTATAACTGCTTAAAATTTACTCTTACCATAAAAAACTGAATTCCTGTAAGCTAATAAAGTTTTTAAAAAATTATTGTTCATTAAGGCAGAAAAATACAGTTAAATGAAACCCAGTCTCAGTAGGCCTTGAAACAGCAAATCAAGAAGAAGCCTTCCTTGACTCTAAGACTGGAGAATTAAAAATAGGATCACTAAAGCCACCTGCCATTGTGGAGCTCGTCTTGCTTAAGGGAAATGCTACCTACTAATTAATAAGCTCCAATTAAGTTACTTCAATATACACTTAGAAAAAGAACTAGTCACCTTAACATAATTACTATTATATATTAAGCTTCTTTGAAAACTCAGTTCTCTCAAACAGGTAAAAATTTCCACTATAATTTTGTTCAATTATCAAATTTGTCCTCCAAAGATACTATAAAAAGCATTCCATTTAATTCCGTCCTATGAAATTGTAATAAATATTAATTCCTGGCATAAAAATAGAGTAAAAAGATGTATTAGGATTTAGAACTTATATTACTATTAACCATTTTTTTTTTTACTTTTGTAAACGGGAAGTTGCATGGGGGCCAAGCATAGACAGTGAAGAGAAATGTGCCTAGAGGATATGCAGAATTCATGACTTGTTCTCTACTCACAAGCACACTGCTACTAGTGGGTACCATCTTAGACCCAAAGGAACATAATACAAATTTTTCCAGGTTGTTGGGAGCAGTGAAGAAGCATTAAAATCTTACCTGACAGGTCAAGCTTTGTGCTTTATGCCTGTAATCTCAGCACTCACAAGTGTGAGGCCACCCTGACCAACAGGTAAGATCTTGTCCTTCAAACAAAACCAACAAAATCTACTCACCTGTCTGTTAGTCCATATGCCAGATCAAGCATGTCATTCTCCTCATCAGTAATGGCATCTAACTTCTCATATATATGATCCTCAAAGATAAGGTGACAAGTAGAGCACGCCAAAGTCCCCTCACATGCACCTGTAAGAGTGGCAGAGGCTGAACACACCTGTGTTGCAGCAGAGCACACCTGGCTGCTACAAAATGCCTCTAAATCTTAGAATCAGCTACAATACTGAACAAAAGGGCCTCACTGCTGAGTAATTATGAGTCAGGAATAGGTCCCCACCCCCACACACTGAAATCACTCACACAGTACCTTACAAAGGTTCTGAACAGGCAATGTGAGGGGACCATGAAGGCCATACAAGTCTAATATTAAAATGTATATAAGTTTATAACTGAGACACAAATACATGTAAAGCTGTATTCTGAAATACAGCAATGACATATATAATCATATGCACATATTCACCTTGCCTGGAGAGCTCAAAACAACTGATAAGGACTTGCGGTATCCAAGAGAAAGCAACTACCCTACACCTAAATAAAGTTAAAATATTCTTCCCTCTCAATCTTCTAAGTAATCAGGCTGAATCAAACAAGACATTTTAAGAAGCACCACAAATTTAAATGTGAATATTTCTTATGTTCCATTCTAAAATTATATTTCTTCTATACTTGTATGTTGTGCATGTATGTACACATGTGTATATGCATATCACAGAGTGACTGTGGGGGTCAGAGGACAACTTGTGAGAGTTAATTCTCTCCTTCCACTATGTGGATCTCAATGACCAAACTCTGGTCACTAGATGTAGTGTCCAGTGCCTTTACTTACTGAGCCTTCTTGCCATCCTTTGTTGCACTTTTAAACAGTTAATTTAACAGTTATTTACTCAGTTCTTATTATGTGCCAGGCTCCCCACCAAGAGAATTAACAAAATCATGCCACCCAACCAAATCAAGACAAAATCTGCTGATAAACAGTCTCAGACTTCATTTGTAAATCTCCTCACAAAGAAACCCAACCATGTAAGCCAGGAATTCCTAAACTTTTCCACTCGTGACCCACTTCCAAGTGAGAAATTTTTATGTGATCACAGGAATACAAACAAACAGAACAGGTACAGAAATCAAACATACAATGTTAAGTCATAAAGAAACTTTATTTTAAAGCAGTCATTACATACACACACATTCTTGTACATAAGATTTCTCAGAAGTTCACTAGCCAGATAGTCTGCAGTACACAACACAGCAGTAGACACAAGACCTCCCTCAACAAAATTAGTGAGAAAAATTCATGCCGTGCACCAAAACACACACAACCACACACACACACAGAGACTCAGGAGAGCCCAAGTGTATATGAGCTCTGGAAACAGCTTCCCGGTTATAATCACTTGTTTACTAACTATGTCATGGTAGGCTTCTTCACTATCTATGCTTCAGTTATCCTAATAGTAACTATATCAACCTCACCGGGGAGTTATAAGAATCATGAATATAAACAAATTATTTGAACTGACAATATATCTAATAGGTTGTGATAATTACTATTTAGAAATGGTGAGAAATCTCAGGCTGCTGGGGGCAGAGCTGTATCAATGGTCTCATCCAGCACTCGACTGGCATGCTGCAATACTAACCTGAATAGCAAGATTGGCCCACTGGTGCAATAGAGGCATGACTGTCATATGGGGTAGCCAACAACTTTCTGAATGAATTTTAAGCTGGCTTCACAGAAGGCATTTCATGCCTGGTACTGTAAACTTGGTCAAAAATCCATGACAAGAGAGATCACAGGTCCTAGGAATTTGCTGGGGTTTTTGTTTGTTTGTTTGTTTTGGTTTTTTTTCTGTTTAAGCTGTCAAACTGCCTTCTAAATATTCATGTTTTTTTTTTTTTTGGTTTTTCGAGACAGGGTTTCTCTGAATATAATATTCATGTTTTTAAGCACTGATTTGTGTTGCTCTCAACTCTGGTGGTAGAAGCTTGATTTTGCAATAGGGAGCTGATTAATGCCGAGACTCGTAACTGGTAGAAGTGCCACAGGCTGAGGAGCATTATGGAAAATGGCGCAGAAAGAACATTAAACACCGGTTGATGAAGAGGAAAGCTGTCATCTGGACATGACAGAAGTATTTCAAACATCAATTCACAGCATCTGTGATCACCTGCAGAGAATCAAGCCAGTCAAAATTCCAGCATGGATGAAGTAGGAGCTCCCCTCAGCAGAGGAACTATTGGCAGTTGAGAGTTGCTGAGGGAGATTCACTCTCCTTTGAGGACATAGCATTGGTAGATTAGCCTTGCCCCAGTGGATGGCCCTATACCCATCATATATTAGCAGCACTAATTGGTCTCAAAGGGTTATTAATAACCAAAAGGAGGAGGAAATAAAGTTTAGAGGAAGACAGGGTAGGGGACACTAAAGGAAAGTAGAGGGAACTAGTGGTGAATGGAGATTAAAAAAAAAAAGTACACTAAATAGATATATGAAATTCCCACCTTCTGTTTATGAAATCTGAGTGTTGCTGACAGGATGTTTCCTGTATGAAAGTCTTGTATTAAGGCCATTTTTTTTTGTTCATTTATGATGCTTACAAGATAAAGTGGGCCACCCACCCACACCTAACCCCTTTCCTAACCAAAACCTAGAATACAGTTGTGTGGGAAGTACATATACAATTCGTTATGTATAAATGTATTGTCCAAAGGATGATCTAGCGTATCAGAAATACAACAGTAAACATAAAGACAACCAGAAATAGAGTTCTGTAAACATTACTGGAATCTCTTATCTTGAATAGTCATAAAACAGAAGAAAGAAGTTTGAAATGATAAACTAGATCAATTTAATCACAGATGTGTAACTGCCCCCAAGTGGAAGAATACAGAAACACACAATACTGAAAAGATGATCTATTAATACAAAAGTTGGGAGAAAGAATATTTATGTATTGTATTGCTCCCCAAGTTTACTACTGTTGATTTTGGTTCATTTATTTAATCATTCCTTCATACACAATAAGGAATTAATTGAGAGTGACTGTATCCCTCACCAGAGTCCAATGGAAAGACACAGGCATGAATAAACATATTATTGAAATGTAGTAAGTGCTATGAAAGGATGGTCTGAGGCAAAGCAGGGGACAGACCAGACAGTGACAAAATGTCATACACTGGGTGCTACAAGCAATGCAAGTCTACAGTGGGTTGGGAATAATGAAACACTAGGGACTGAGTGATTAAGCAAAGGAGATTTCTTTTGTTTCCTTAAACAAACCAATACCCAACATCCCAGAATCCAGTTATTTCTTCCACTCCGTCTGTCACTATCTACCATGTGTTTCCTCTGTATGACACAAGGGACTAATATAAATAGACTTGATATAGAATAGTAAGTAAGCATTTGTGGGATGTGATGGGGTGTTAAGCATTCTAAATGTTAATTGGTCCTGTTTGCTGTCTGTTACTTAATTGACTCTGTTTGGTTAAATAAATGCTGAGGCCTGGAGATTGGGCAGAGACAGAGATAGGTGGGACTAAGGTTCGTGGGTTTTTTTTAAAGAGAGAGCATCTGGGGAAGAAGAAGGTTGGAGAAAAGCCAGGAGTAAAGAAGGAAGACACACCACGGGGTAGATTAAAGAAGATCCTTCCATGTGGCCTGGAACATCGGCTTAGCGTGGAGAATAATAGTCCAAAGGGACGTATGTATATATGGGGTTATATTTGGGTAATAGAATTATGAACTAGCTTAGATGGGCTAGGATGCACGACCCAGGCCTAGGCTTGTTAAAATCCACCCAGTGTCTGTGTGTATTCATTTAGAATGGCGGGTTAAGGATTAACAGCTGCAGACCAATTAAAGATAATATAAATACCGGTTAAATAGTTTCACTAGCTATTTTTTTTCAACATATGGCGCCCATCATTTGGCAATTAGACCAGATGGGGTGTGTTCAGGGTGGTATGGCCGTAGACTCATTTGGCAATTAGAATCCATGTTTACAGCCTGAGAAGTCCTTGATGAGAGATAGTTTCCTAGCCAAAGAGCGGGGAGCCAAACCCAAATACATTTCAAAGAAATGGCTTCCTTAACAAAAGCTACTGCCTTACAGCAAAGGTGGAAAGCTTAGCTCTCTTTATATGCTAAATAACTGTCAGCCTTCTAAACAGAGCTTGAAAACAGAATTAACCACCTAAATTAAAAATGGAGAAATTCATAATGTCTCAATATGTTTGGACTCCAATTGAGTTTGTTTCTGTTAACATACAGCTGATTTTTTACACTGACAATTGTGGTTCTATGTATACTTTTTGAGAAAGATTTGACTAGGATAGGCTTAAGGATATCTGTAAGGAAGAGAGCTTACAAAGGTAATGCTAAGCTGCTGACAATAACAATGGGGGAAGGAAGGAGGCCCGTCCTGATACAAAAGATGTCAGCAGGAGCTCACAGGTACCTGAGAACTAGGTGCTTATCAAGAGTATCTGGGAAAGGCCCACCAAGGATATACAGTCAAAGCTAGATTTCAGAATAATAAACAGAATGGGATGACAATTAGACCAAGGCTTTTGGAATGTTGTTTCTTTGCTTGAATTTTGTTTAGATGTCTTTGATTTTCCTATATAGGGAGGTAAAAAAGATGTTTTTGTCATTTGACAATGCTAAGATATAACAGATTTTTAAAGATATAAGAGAAAGGGGTCACAAGCCAGTCTCCTTAGATGTGGGACACCCACTGTAAAACTGGTTTCAAGAGAGATATTAGACCCTAGGGGAGATATTTTGTTAATCATTGGACATGATGGTACATGCCTTTAAATCCCAACATTTCTGAGACAAAGACAGGTGGATCCTTGACCTTCACCAAGGTCAGTCTGGTCCACAAAATAAATCCAAGACAAGGATATACAGAGAAATCCTGTCTCAAAGGAAAAAATAGAGAGATATGTTAATTGTGAGAAATTATATATTTTCAGAGCAAAGGAACCAAACACCAAAGAAGACAAGACAAGCCCAGATAGTCCAGCTCAAAGACTATTCCAGCCTGGACTTCAATGAAGCCTGAACTTCCCCATCCAAAGTTCAAAGGACTACAAACTGCTCAGAACATTCAAATTGCTGAACACATAGAGACTGGACAATAAATGTTACAATTAACTTGCTTAATCATTTTTTCCATTTTATTTGGGCCCCCAAACAGGTTTTCAACCACCCAATTCAGCAGGAAGCAATTTTAAGAGAGCGACGACACCCCATTCCCAAAAGGTGAGGGGGGAGGATAATATTTTGGTCATTTGATATGTTACAGATGTTGTTTAGGGGAATTGGTTACAAATTGTTAAATGGTATTATTAAGCAAGGTATAGGAGGTTAGAATCAATGACTTTTCTATTTCTTTTTCTCTTCTCTATCCTTCTTTCTCTTTTATACAGGGAAAAAGGACTTAAAAAGAAAAAGAAGGGGAATATATGTATATAATATAGAAGTGATAAGATATAAGGATAGATTATTGAATCTTCTCTGAAACTTAAAACTATTGTTATTCTTAAAATAAGGTTATCTCTTTATATATTGGTATAAAATTTTGTATACTGATCAAAAAGATTAATTTTCATAGAATTTTAGTTTGCTTGTTCAATGATAGATTTATAAATCAATAGATGTCTTCAAAACCCTCAGAGATGTACAGAAAATGGCATTTAAAGATATTATTTTAAAAAATTTGACTTTAAGACAGTCAGCTCTTGACAGCTCCCATTTGACTTGGAAGAAAACAATGAGCATCAAAAAGAAATCTCCCATCAGGAGATAATTCCTACTGGACAAAAATGTCCCTGCTCTCTCAACAGACTACATACAGTCCAAAGATGAAACAGAGCTTAAATGCAGGTAAGTTGATGTCCTGATTCTGCAGAGACAGAGTGGGCAAATCCTTATTTTCTGCCGCACAATTATGTCTATGAGATATGCTTGGCCAGAAGGATAAAGATGATGCTCCAACGGTATCAAGAGATATTTGGGACTGTCTAGGCAACAAACTGTCATTTTTTCTTTTTGGAAGCTGCTCTTCTGTGCTTCCAATTCACTCAAATAATAACTTTATCCCTTCTTAGGTCTTTGATGGGGTTGAAGACATAATAGCTATAGAATTTCAATTAAACTTGAGTAATTTAAGATCTAAAACGAAATATAGGATATGATAGAAATTATTTAGGTTTAGAACTTTAGACACACCAAGATAGATGATTTTTTTCTTCTTCAAGATTGCCTGATACAAATAGGCTAAACATTATTGTTTCAAATTTTAGCGTTTTTTATTAGACAAAAGGAGGGAAATGATGGGGTGGTGTTAAGCATTCTAAATGTTAATTGGTCCTGTTTGCTGTCTGTTACTTAATTGACTCTGATTGGTTAAATAAATACTGAGGCTTGGAGATTGGGCAAAGACAGAGAGGTAGGACTAAGGTTTGTGGGTTTTTTTTAAAGAGAGAGCATCTGGAGAAGAAAAAGGTTGGAGAAAAGCCAGGAGTAAAGAAGGAAGACACACCACGGGGTAGATTAAAGAAGATCCTTCCATGTGGCCTGGAACATTGGCTTAGCATGGAGAATAATAGTCCAAAGGGACGTATGTATATATGGGGTTATATTTGGGTAACAGAATTATGAACTAGCTTAGATGGGCTAGGATTGCACGACCCAGGCCTAGGCTTGTTAAAATCCACCCAGTGTCTGTGTGTATTCATTTAGAATGGCGGGTTAAGGATTAACACCGCAGACCAATTAAAGATAATATAAATACTGGGTAAACAATTTAATTAGTTATTTTTTTTCAACAGGGATGGGGGAGAGAAGACAGCATCTTGGCAAGAGGGAAAAATGCATATCAAGTCTCAAGGGTGGTGATTCGGTGTGAGTTCAAGCTTCTAAGATGTCAGCACCACCAAAACAGGAAGAACATGAGAAGTGGAGGAGAGCTGAAGAGCAGTGGGAGGACATAGCACGTATAGCCTTTTAGCTAGTGAGGAATATGGATTTAATCCTTGTTGGAGTAGTGTTAAGCATTCTAAATGTTAATTAATTGGTCCTGCTTTCTGTCTGTTACTTACATTGACTCTGATTGGTTACATAAAATGCCAAGGCCTGAGATTGGGCAAAGACAGAGAAAGGTGTGACTTCCTGGGATTAGAGCAGGAAGCCTGTGCTTTAGACAGAGGATTAATTCATTCCAGCCAGGAGCAGGAAGAAGGAGACACACACCATGGGTTAGAAAAAGGAACCTCATTCCACATGGCCAGGAACATCGGCATATTGTGGAGAATGGCAGTCCAAGGGGACGTATGTATATATGGAGTCATATTTGGGTAATAGAATTGCGAGCTAGCTTAGATGGGCCAGGAATGCACAACTCAGGCCAAGGCTTGATAAAATCCACGTGGTGTCTATGTGCATTCATTTATAATGTCTTGATCAGGATAAGCTGCCAAACCAATTAACAATAACATAAATACTGGGCAAATAGTTTAATTAGCCATATAATTTTTTTAACAAATCCTAAGTGCAACAGCAAGTCCTCTGTGGTTTTAGTCAGAGAACTAATGCAGCAGATGTCAGACAATCACTCCAGCTGCAGGGCTCCAGACTGGAGGCAGGTTCCTAGGTCCAGGTATGCAGTTGCTTAGCAGAGCCACGTAATACATATAATGGAGCCAAGAGAAGCTTCTGGAAGCTTAAGTGAGAGAAGGTGCTGACGGGCTGGATGTACCAGGAAAAAAAATGTTACTCAGGTTTCAGCCTGCAGTAGCTGGATAGTGCTCATTATGGATACAGGAAATGCTGGAGTAAAGACCACTTTAGGTGAAGGGTTGGATCAAAGGTGTTTTTTGAGTTTTTTGGTTTGGGTGTTTTGTTTTGTTTTTTTGGTTTTTCAAGACAGTGTTTCTCTGTGTAGCCCTGGCTATCCTGAGACTCACTCTGTAGACCAGGCTGGCCTTGAACTCACAGAGATCCACCTGGCTCTCCCTCTTGAGTGCTGGGATTAAAGGCACCACCATGCCCAGCCCAAAAGCTGTTTTAAGAACATGATTTTTACCAGCCACATGGCTCAGTGGGTAAGGACAATTGTTCACAAGCCTGATTGATGATTTGAGATTTATGTTCACAATGCACATCATGGAAAAGAACTAATTCCTGCAACCTGTCCTCAGCCCTCCACATATGCATTATAGCATGGATGTGACTATACTCACAGACAAATATTATGTACATGTGGTAGAGATAAATGAATGTTTTTTTAAATCAATACTTGAGTTTTTAATACTTTTGGGATTTCCAAAAGAAATGTAAATTAGGGAGTTGAATCTACAAGTTCAAGCTCAAAGGAGAAACTGAATCGAAGAGGTAATCTCCATCAGCATCTAGGAAGGCCTTAAGGTCACAGAATGAATGTGACCACATGGGTAAACACCACAAAAAACAGTGACTTGGTCAGCTCAGGTGTTTGAGCACTTGGACCCCAGTAGGTGGTGCTGTTCTGAGGGCTGGAAGAAGCATGTCACTGCACACTTCCAGTTCACTCTGTGTCCTTTGCATTTGTGGGTGAAGACAAGCTTCCTGCCAAGGCCACCTGCCACCATGTCTCCCTCACTGTCTTGGATTTCCTACCTGGAACTGCATGTAAACCAAGATACACTCCTACTTCTATAAGTCACTTTGGTCAAGGGTGTTTTACAGCAACAGAACAGACCCTGACACACGTGGATTAACTCATTTGACTTTTACAGCAACCTTACAGGGTTGATACTAATATTAGCGCCATTCTATTGGTGAGAAGACAAGATAAAAAGAAGTTAGGGCTCTAGCCCAAAGTCACAAGACTAAGAGTGCAACAGAGTGGACAAACAAGCCTAGGCAGGAAAACCCTACTTAACCAACACCAAAAGGAGTTTAAGGGGAAAACACTGTTTTAACTTTAACTCACAGTATGAATTTTACACAAACACTTAATAAAATAAATATTTCACAGTAAAACCCGTGCAAAAGATTGTTTTTCTATGTTGTTTTTTTTTTCCTCTCTCTCTAAGATGCTAGTTAGAAGCCAATGAACTAGAGTTGGGAATTTAGGTTACATAGCCTACATGACACCTTAGGTTTACTCCCAAGTATGACAGAAACCAGGCATGGTTGCTCACACACTCCCAGCACTCAGAGATGGAGAAGGAAGATCAGTTCAAGGTCAGCCACAGATACTCCATTTCAAGGCCAACATGATACAGTGGGTCAGGTGCCCCACCATCACAGCAACAGAATAGTAATACAACAGAGGAACTTTTGTAATAAAAAAGCTCCCTTCTGCTGTTTAATTCTTAAAACCCTTCTTCAGTTGCCTTAATACATTATATCCTTACAGTCTATGACTATATATCAGTTCTCTGTTCATGGGCAGCTGTTTTTGCTCATCTTTTCTCTTAGAAACATCCCTGTAGTAAACTGCCTAGGATAAGTGTCTCTTCCCAAAAGTGAAATTGAATCTACAGTGAAAATGACGAAAATAGCCCTGCTTGGTTACAGCTTTCACCTAAGTGTTCTCAAGGGCTAGAAAAACAGTTTCTTTTGCATGTTCTCACAGAGTGCTAACAGCCTCCACATATAGATATAGGTCTAGAACATGCCAAAGAACGAGGTCATACAGTTTTTAAGCCTGACTAACATTTTGGCTAGTTCCAAGACAGCCAGGGCTACACAGAGACACCCTGTCTAAAAAAAAAAAAAAAAAAAAAAAAAAAAACAAACAAAAACTTCTTGTCTTATAAATCTAACACCTAGCTCTCCTTATGATGATTTATTTGACAGCTTTTTTTGCTTTTCCAAGTAAGGGCGACACGCTGCTCCTTATGTGTCTTGAATGTCGTTTTCTGTGCACACTGCAGATACACAATGTGAATACTCTGGGAGTAAGGAGCTCACCCTATCCCCAGGTCTGTAGTTGCTGCTCGTTGGTGGCCATTACTGCTATCTGTTTCCTACTCACTGTTCTAAACAAATCCTCTAAAGCTGTATTCCTCTTGTGAATCTCAGCTTAGTGGTCAGCTAAATGACTGGCCAGAGGCTTACATGTCTGCTGTCAAGATGCTCGGGTAACTAGGTAAATCCTTCAACAACCAAGCAATCTGTGCCTTAGTCTTCACTTCTGCTTGTAAGAGACCTGAAGGTCAGCCAGAAGGAGATCTGAAGGTCAGTCAGCCAGAGAGGAGAGAGCAGAGTCTCTGAGTTTCTCTAGATCCCCAGAGCCACTCAAAGCCTGCTATGGGCATCTCACTCTGCAGGTTCCACACATTGTATAGCTATCTCTTGCTCACCCCAACTGGTATCACAAACCAACAAAGCTGATCATTTTAGGAGAATTCTCTATACACAAAGCTCTCACCACACAGCAATCTGCAAGAAGAATTAAGGAACTCCCTAGACTGGAGCTCTTCTAGGAAACTGAAAGCAAGGAAAACAGTGACAATATTCTGGGCAAGGGACTTTTCTGAGTACTCAAACCCAGTCTGCCTTCCAGTAGTCACACAGGGGACCGTTTTCATCAACACTGGAAGTTCAGAACTGTTGCTTTTGAAGGATGGTGCAGATTTGCAGGGGTGATTCGGGGGGTTGGGGTGAAGAATAGACCAAACGAAAATGCCACAAACACTACTGCTCTTGCCAAACTTAGCACTAAGAAGTCTTTCACTCCTGCATCTTGAACGATCCAGTGAGGACACAACTGTTATTACCCTTATTCTCCAGAGCAGAAAAATGGGACAAAGAAGTTCAAGTAGTGTGCCCCAGGTCTCAGGTGACATTGTTGGTTTGAGAGCCTCAATCTGTCTGGTTCCAGAGTTTAGTCTCAATCGCTGTTCAGCACACTAGCACCCATTGTGAAAGAATACTTCAGCAAAGCTTACTTCAAAGTGCAGTTCAGCTGGGTGTGGTGGCAAATGCCTATGACCCCAGCACTCAAGAGGCAGCCTTTTGGATTTTACTATTTAATGAGAGGGACGGTCCTCCTAACAAGAAGAACTGCAACAAGCATTAACAGGGAGGCAGATTTAATGCACAGTGACAAACGGAGGACGGACGGAAGGACTAACAATGTTCCTCCCAGTAGGCCACGAACTGTGCCCTGAAGCAACACAGTCACACTTTAATCCCAGCACTGAGAGGCAGAGGCAAGTGGCTCTGTGAGTTCAAGACCATCAGGACAGCCAGAGATATGTAGATAGATCCCATCTTAAAACATGCCCTCAAATAAAAAGATTTAGTTCTTTATGTAAAAATAAACAAAAATTTGCACGTGTACTTACACACAAACAAAATAATAAATTAATAAAACATTGCTGGCTAGACTCTCCGAGTCCAAAAATCTGCATTTCCCAGATGACAAAGATAGCAATGAGCCAAAGAACCCTGAGGAAAGAACCATTTAGGTACAGCCAGTTCTTGCCCAAGGTGTAATGTGGAGGCATGGGAACGTGGTCAGATAATATGGCCAGAAGTACAGAAACAAAAACTTCCTACATACTTTTTAAAAGAATACTTTACCCCTCCTGAGAAGGTAAGATAGTACTTAAAATTAAGTTAAAGCAATTCAAAACTGCTCTATTCTATGGTACTTACTACCTCTGACCTGTATCTTCCAACTCTCTCATCTGCTCAAGCAGATGGGTCACAATAAGTTTCTGAGCCATTTAAATTCTTTTCTAAAAGTAAACGACAGTGTCACTCTATTATTCATCTTGGTTTTTTATAGTGTGTATATGAGTATGTCTCTGCCTGAGTGTATGCCGCATGTGTGCAGGTGTCTGAAAAGACAGAAGAGGGGGTAGGAGAGCAGGGCGCCAGAATTACAGGCAATAATAAGCCAACTGACCTGGGTGCCAGGAACAGAACTCAGATCCTCTGGAAGAGCAGTGTGTGGTTTTAACCACTAAGCTATCTCTCTAGCCTCTACTCTAATAATCTTTACCAAAAAAAAAAAAATTAACATGACCTAAATTATAATATTTACTTAGAATGTCATAGTTTAAAATTTAATAACAAAAACAAAACCTGTAACCTATTCAGAAGTTTACTTAGGAAGTTTCAGGAACACTTACCAAAACCATCAATATCTAGATTATTTTCAATCACAACATCTAGCAGAGAGTCACCGACTTTTCCCTTGGTCGTTAGTATTTCACCATCACGGTTCTTGAAGTGGACTGTTATCTTATCTTCTGAGCTGGGAAAGGAAGCAGCATTTCAGTATTTTTAGTAATTTCAAAATATAACTTAAGGGGCCGGGACGGTTGCCACAAAGCCTGGCCACCTGAGTTGGATCCCTGGAACTCGTGTAAAGGGAGGAGAGAACTGACTCTAAGAAGTGACCATCTGACCTCCACATATGTGCCATAGGTGCCCACATACACATCATCAACAAACTCACACAACAGCAGCAAATAAAAGAAAAAATCCAATCATAACCTAATGAGCAAGGACAAATGAATAAACATGCATGCAGGAAGAAGACAGCACAGATTGAGGGTCTGTCCATCTACCCCACCTACAGAGGACAAGCTCTATCACCTTAAAGGAAATGAAAACTACTTTCCTGACCCAGCAACTTGGTGGGGCTGTAGAACTGTCTCCCCACTAGTCACAGATCTATGAAAACACTCAGCAATCATTACCATTACCCAGGAAGTCTACTGGGTTTTGTTGTGGTAGCAACAGTGATTCTGGTGTGGTCCCCATGCAGAGACTCATCTAGACCCTCACACTGCTAAGCACACACTTGACCACCAAGCTTCACCAGTTCCATGGAACCTATTTTACTTTCACAAGCTCTTAGGAAAACTATGTCTCTGTGACCCTGGCCCTAAGAGACAGGTTCAAGGTTGTTTGGGGTCAACTTTATAAAATCAAGTCATTCTGCTAGCCACAGGGTCACTACAGTGCAGATGTGAGTCTCTGCTCAGTGAGACTCTGACACCAAGGGGCAGACATTTACGCTTTGTGAGTCTGAACATTTCTTTTAAGTCTTCGTGGTATATTAAAAAATCAATGGAACTAACAGAATCCTGGAAAGATGCAAACCTTTGCATGTGTTTTTACTGTTATCTATCATCTAGTTAACCTAAATTGCTTTCCTTTCTACCAAACATCATATAAATGTGGGAAACGAATTTTACACTAGCACTTGAAGCTTTCCCCTCCTTTACCAACACTTAGAAGATACAGATTTACAATAATTAGTTGTAATTTTTACCACTATCAATAGATGGAAATTCCTCTCCCCAATAAAAACCAACAAATTTCACTAGAAGTAAAACCCAAATCCAAGTAGTTTCAGGGCTAGAAAAGTCTTTCAGAAGCACAAATCCAGTCACTACATTTCACAAATACATCAGATGAGCCCCTTCGCCCAAGTGGATAATGTGGTGTTGGTATCGTACTTATTAGAAAGGCCCAAGAGAAATGTATTTTACAATATCAGTGAAATTTTTCAGCACTTGTACAATGCATGTATTCTAATATTTTTAAACTAAAGAATGATATAAAAATGTATTTGTATATGTGCCTTCAGAAAAAGAATCTATGTTCCCAAACTTCTTTTAATTAGTGGTGGGAGATGTCTGTGAAAACAAGTGTTTTTACTTGCCTGGCACCACCAGCATGTGTCAGGATTCAGTACCTAGAACTGTCAAACAGAAGGGTTTTCTTGCATGGCTGCAGAACAGTCAGGGCACTGCTCTTCTATGCCTTAGCCCCAGCCTGGGCTCTGTCAAACAAGTGTTCTCATGCTGAGGAACTGTGACTCTAAACTACTCAACAGCTATTGTCTTTCTTCAAAGTAAAACAGATGCGAATAACAACAGCCTTCAAGGCTAAGAAATTCTCTAAAAATACAACTTAAAAGGATGTAAGAGGCAAGGACTTGAGCCAGCTGGACTGTGTAGTAAAATGGAAAGTTCAGGAATCCATTTATACACTATTAAGATACACACATGTACATGCACATACATACATACACACACACACACACACACACACACACACACAATTGCAAAGGAGTAGGGGATGTTGACATTTTCAGCGTGGGTAACTGGATGGTACAGTTTAACCTAGGGTTTCTACGGTTAAGAGAAAACTTTGTGGAAGCTGAAAATGAGCTCACATTTAGAACTTGTTTGGCTTTTACTACTTGAAAAACCAGATGGGACTGTCCCCAACCCATACAGCATTATGACATGGAAGCCTGGAAGCTAAGTTACAGTGAACAGGATGTTTACGGAATTACTCAAAGCCGGCGGCTTTAGGATCACTGTTCTAGAACACACAAGAGTTAAGCTCACAACAAAGGAATTGCAAACCACTTTAGCATCAGCCTCTTGTCAAGACATTTATCTTACAGTTTTGACAATGTACAAAACGTCTAAGCTATGGGTCAAGCATGGATCAGTAACTTTTATGTAAAGCCCAAGTGCGATACCAACGCCACATTATCCACTTGGGCGAAGGGGCTCATCTGACGTATTTGTGAAATGTAGTTCTTTTTGCTGCTAGGAACCTGGACTGCTACTATGCACTAAAACAGTGATTCTCAACCTGAGTGTTGAATGACCCTTCCACAGGGGTCACCTATCAGATAGCTTGCATTTAGATATTTACATTACGATTCATAACAGTAGCAAAATTACATCTATGAAGTAACAACAAAAATAATTTTATAGTTTTGGGTCACCACAACATGAGGAACTGTGTTGAAGGGTCACAGCATTAGGAAGGTTGAGAGCCACTGGACGACTAAAGTTATGGAGCCCTGAAACCGATCCTTTTTAATTATTCAATATAAATTTATTAATGACTATATTCACTTATAAACATTCACTTAACTACTAACCCTAAGAATGGCTACAACCCCTATTACCTAACCACTAAACCTATTGATAACTATTATAACTATTTTCATAACCTTTCAGAAGGATACAGTCCTGGGGCTGGTCCTCAGTCGTCAGGAACACAGTCTCTGTGGTAGATCCTTTAACGCACTTAGCAGTCTTTCTTCCAGAATATCTCAGACGTAGATGTGTTAGGGTAAATTGCCTATGGCTGCTTCACCTTAAATAAGGCTTGAGGCTTTCTTCTCTCTGGGAGACCTCAGCCGTCTGTAGGCCAACTTACTCCCTTTGTATCAGCAACTCTGCCACTCTGCCTCAGTCTTTAAAGCTGGCCACAGTTCAGTTCAGGCCACTGTTTGGACAGGTCAAACCCCTCTAGGCAAAAGCTGAGCCACAGGGTTTAGTCCTTGGCCTTTTGCTGTCTTGCTGAGGCTTTCTCTGCTCACCAGCTTCTTTCTGCCTCAGAGAGATCTGGCAGTCAGTCCACCAACACTTTCTCCATCATACCATACAAATGCTTGCTCTTGTCCTTAAATAGGATCTCTCCTTGTTCCACCTGCTTCAGCTTAATCTGGGCTCTGCCCATTTAGGAGCTGAAAACAATGCCAGGCCATTTCACCTTATTTTTGTTGCTACTTCATAACTGCAATTTTGCTACTATTATGAGTTGTAATGTAAATATTTGTGTTTTTCCAATGGTCTTGGGCAACTCCTGTGAAAGGGTTGTTTGACTCCCACAAAGGGGTCACAACCCACAGGTTGAGAACTGCTGGAGTGATGTACAGCTGTTGTTACTCTTTCACTATATAACCTGGGGCACCAGCAAAGGAAAAGGGTCCATCTACGGCTCTCTCCTTCCCTCATCACCTTTGTTCTCTGAAATGGCTCATGAAAGTATGAACTAAAGAGCTGCCAGCCACAGCAGTAAAGTAGATCACACACCTGACATGCAAGAGGGCCCTGGTTCCATCAACAGCATTACAAGAAGGAAGACTGTCACCTGCTATGCAGCACAAAACCTACTCAAGATCCAGGCCTGGATTTCCCAGCTACTTAATATGAAAACTTTATGCCCATCACCTACCTATCTACTTTGCAAGAATGTCTTAAAAGCACAGTGAAATAACATATGTGAAAGCCCTTTGTAATCAAATTGCTCCAAAATACCAAGTATTGTATCAGGGCACTTGGGAATAAAAGCATTTCAATATTCACTTATTGAGAGCTTATATAAATGTGGAACTTACAATTCAGCTCCTAGAAGTACTGTCCAATGCAACTCTGGACTTAAACAGGAATGACCTAAACTGGCCATGCCAAGCACAGTAAGCATTCACCAAATGCTAAATACTTGAAATGTGGCTAGCATAACTGCAAGACAGAACCTTAAATACTATTTAGCTTCAATTACATTTGTGTTCAATAACTACATATTACTGGGAGCTGCTGTGTTAACAGCAAAGGTAAGAGCTGGAAAATCTGCTTGAAGCTCTGTGCCAAGAAACACAATGTCCAAAATCTAATGACAAAATCGTAAGAACCAATTTGCAAAAACATGTGTATTCCCTTAAATTCTAGTTGTACAGTGTTCAATATATATTCAGTATATGACACAACTTAAATTCTAGGGCATCTGCCATAGAAATTAAGGTACCCACAGGTGAATAGTTAGAGAGGCCAGTGGAAAAGAAACAGAACAAACGGTCCCCACGATTTCCCTCTCACTTCATGCAAAATATGTGTACGTACGTACATATACGTACACACACATTCTCATTTCTTGCTTTAATCTACTCTGGAGTCAAACCGAAGTTCTCTGAAGAAGCTGTCTGTATCTGTGTTGAATATTCTACAGACTGATACATCAGACACAGACATTCATGGTTGTGAAGAGACAATTGCCACAGATCTAGAGACAGCCGAAGTTTTCTTGGGTTGTTGATAACGCCCTTCGTGACTATATATATCCAGACACTGTTTCTGAGCTTTATGATTACTAGTAAAGAAGTTTTGGAATGTGTTATCCTAACAGACCATCGGCTTCCAATCCCAACACTAAAGATGTAAGACAGCTTCAAAACCCTGTGATTCTCTTGATATACCGTTAATATATTTGGAAAGTACATTGATTTGTGACTTTCTTTGGGCCTCTGACTACAAAAGTTAAGTTCTTCCGCGGAGGAACATACAATTCAGAGAAACCTTAAGCTGGGTTTCCAGACCATGGTCACTCATGTTTGGCTTTGAAGAAACTCTCATCCTCCCCTCTGAAGCAACAGATACGTTTTGCATTGATATTGACTTTATATAATTCTTATGAAGTTGCTACACTCAGAAACTATAAGTAAATTTTATCTTTAGCAAACCTAAGGAATGGTGCCTTTGAAAACAAATATACTCAATATCAACCTTCCACTTATGGGGGGGATCTTTCATCTCTCTCAACATATACCACAGAATTCTCTACACTATGACCCCAAGATCTGTTGCTAAGAGGCTGCCTACTGAGCCATCACTTTCAACCAGGTGCAAGACCTACGTCACCTGTACGGAGTCATTTATCCCTTCAATCACCCTGTAAGGGCAACATTGTTTATCCTAGGTGTGCAGGCACTGAAGTTTAAACCAGTGCGGGTTTAAACCCTACCGCACCATTCCCACTAAGCAGGCACTCCTAACCCTTCCCTAGCTGAAGTCAGCACAAAAGGCCAGCGTGTGCTAGCCACGTCAGGGGAGTAACCACGACGAGGAGGTCCACAAGGACACCCACCAAGGAAGCCCCGGGCCCCGGCCCGGAACGCTGGCGTCACGGGGACGGCTCTCAGGCCTTCGGGCCAGCAGCCGGGCGGGGGAGGCGGAAGGGAGCCGCGGGCGGAAACGCAGGCCGCCGGACGCCGGGACCCACCACCCGCCGCTGCGCCTCACCTGCTCCGCGCACGCGCAGACACGCTTAGCGGCCGGCCAGGCCCGGGCTCTGCACGAACGCCGGGGCTCGGGGTCCACTGAGGGACGGCAGTTCCCGCGCGGGCCCCGCACAACAGCAGCCGACGGCGGTCCAGGCCACGGAAAGCGACGGAGGCGCAGGCGGCGCGCAGGAGTCCTGCGCCCGGAGCGGCCGCCATAGCCGGGTCGGAAGGTTCCGGGTTCTGTGGGGGTCCTGCGCAGCGATGAGGGGTCCCGCGGGTCCCGCTGAGAGCGGACGACTCTCCCGCGAGCGCCCTGCGTGTCCTATAGCCGGCGGCCGCGCCCCGCCCCGCCGCTGCCACGCCTCCGCGGGGCGGGGCCAAGCACGACTCCCGGAATCCGGTCAGGAGTTCACCTTGAAGCATTACTGCTGTCAGCTCTGCGCTCAGGAGCAGTTAGTTACTTGTCAAGGACTGACCAAAAAGCCACCTGGTTAACTGACCCGCCTCTTGCCCAACACCCTCAAAACAAAGCAAAATATCGCAGTTTCCAACAACTTAGAGTTCAAGTTACAGCAAAGGGGACCTACGTTTTTCCTACCGAGGACAGCAGAGAGTTTTACAAAGTTTTGGAATGCCAATCGGCATTTTTTTTTTTTTTTTTTTTTTTTTTTTTGCGAAGAGAGGCATAGATAAAACCGTAAGCCATCTCCTAGAGAATAATTTGTTATTTGGGGCTGCTGAAGAAAGCAAGCAGGTTTAAAAACGCTCGGCCTGAACTGGCAAACTGAGTATATAAAACCCTGGAACTAACAAGAAACTTTTTTTTAAATGAGTAACTATGTCAACATACTTCAAAACTAGAAAACCGAATTTTAAACCGCACATGGTCATGGCTGGTAAGTTGTGAAAGAGTCTTTGAGGTCAGAAAGTGCAACATTCAAACCCAAACGACTCCTGTGTTGATCCTCAGAGACCTTGGATAAATTACTCTTGGAGGATAAGAGTTTCCATGACTCACGGATAAGTTCACCCTCAGGGCCATTGTGGAGGTTAGGTGAGTTAGTGCAACGAACTGCGTCACAAACCATGAGCAATAAATACATCGTCTTGAGCATTCCTGATAAGAAGGACAGAAGCACATGTTGCAAACAAGGCTAAACATGGAAAAGATTACTTGAAGATTCAAGCAGGGGTTGGAGATACAGCTCGGAGGTTAAGAATATTTGTTGCTCCTGGAGAGGACCTGGGTTCAGTTCCCAGTAACCACAGAGCAATTCCCAACTCTCTGTAACTCCAGTTCCAGGCAATCCAAAGCTCTCTTCTGGCCTGCTCTGGCACCAGGCATCCACATGGTGCATATACATATGTTCGGGCGAACATGTACATTTGGGAGGAGAAGGGTATTTACTCAAATGGCTGGAGAGATGGCTCACCAGTTAAGAGCATTTCACACTTGCAGAGGACCTCAGTCAGTCTGTTTTGTGGCATCCACTGTATTTGGCTCCCAGTTGTTACTCAAAGCTCCACAGGAGGTCTGCTGCCCTCTGGCCTCCAAAAGCACCCACTACATATGTGGCATGTGCACATCTACACATACATGGTTTTAAAATAAATATAAATAGTTTTAAAAGAATATTCAAGAGCTGGAGAAATGGTCCAGGAGTTAAGAACACTTGCTGCTCTTCCAAAGGACCAGAATTTAACTTTCAGCACCCGTAGTCAGGTAGCTCATAAATGCCTATGACTGTCTCATTCTCACCCTCTGAATACATATTCACACCTAAATAAAATAAATCTTTTATTAAAAAGGAATATTAAAAGAAATATCATACCCCTGGGTAAAGTCTCTCTAGAGGACATATGACTATTGAGCCTGTAGGGAGTAGACATAATTACCTTAGTCTTGTGGGTTATAATAATTTTTAAAACTGAGGTTAGAAAGGGGTCAAGAAATCCTGACCAGAAGATTTTTGTTTTTAATCCTAAACCTAAAATCTTCATCATCAGAGTATTCAACTGTAGGAGAACTGGGCAATGCATCCTTCTCAACCCTCCTGAAGAACAAGCTTGTCTTCTCTTGAGGAACAGCATTCTGCTCTGTAGGGTGTACATAAGGCAGTTGGGCAGTTATCTTAATAGGCCAATAGATGGAGATTTCTATTAGGCATCAAGAATAAGCTGTATTGCCAGGTAGTTTTCACCATTACCATTAGAATTCATGAAGCATCTTCATAGAGATTAATGATGGGGACTGTTCTCTAAACTTTCAAAGATGGGTGAGGTCACTCTAAGGAATAAAGACATTCAGCAGAATTCCAGAGGGAGTGGAAAGCATATGTGTTGTGAACATAAGGAAAGCCACATGGATTCATCGTAGACTTGCTTTTTGCCCATGTGCTGCCTTGTCTATAAAGTACCACCCCTCAATTTTTTACTTATGTCAAGTCCACTTGTATTTTAATATTCTTGTTATTATAACAAAATAACACCAATTGAGTAAATTTTAAAGAACAGATCAAATAAGCCTAAATTTAGGGCTGGAGATATGGCAGTTAACAGCACTGACTGCTCTTCCAGAGGTCCAGAGTTCAATTCCCATTACCTACATAGTGGCTTGCAACTGCCTATAACTGTAGTCTCACGGGATCCAATGCCCTCTTTGGGTGTGCAGGTATATATACAGACCCATATACATAAACTGTTTTTTAAAGATAATAAATCAGCCTGAACATACCTCCTCAAACATTTATTACTCTTATGATGAGAACTGTATAAATCCATCTAGCTTTTTGAAATGTATAAGTGGGTAATTGTTACCTAAAGTCACCACACTGTAGAACAGCATATCAGGCCTGATTTAAACATGATAGTATGCATATTTATGTACACATGTGTGTATATATACATATATAAAAATCTTGCATGAAATCCCATTAGCACTTATGATTTTGTGTGTTTTTTAAGATAAAATTATAAAGAACAGAAATTTGGAATTTGAAGAGATAATTCAAGAGCAAAGAATGCATGCTGCTCAAAGTGGACCAGATTTTGATTCCTACCACCCATGTTGGGTAACAAACAACAGCCTCTAATATCAATTCTAAGGGATCAAATGCCCTCTTCAGACCTCTGTAAGCGCCTGTACACATGTGGCACACACACACACACATGAGGTGGGGGAGAGGGATATATACACATAAATTTTAAAACTTAAAAAAAAAACTTCTCACAGGTTTGGAGACTAAGTAGCCCAAAATCAAAATGCCAACAGGTTTGGTGTGCAGCAAGAGCCCAGTCTCTGCTTCTGAGATGGCACTTTGTTGCTGTGCCCACCCATGAAAGAAAGGGTTAAAGCCAAAAAGCCTACCTAGTTCTATAAGCCTTTTTATAGAGGTATCAATCCCATCTGTCAGGGAAAGCCCTTCCTGATAGCCCCTTTCTACTACTTAACCAGCCTTGGGTTGACAACTAAACGTCAACATGGATCTTAGAAGGAACACATTCAAGCCACAGCACCTTCCCGCCCATTGTTTCCATTAAGTCAATCTTGTTCCTCCCAGCATATCACCCCCATCTTACACTCAATACCTACAATACCGTTTTTATTCTTAAAGAGCTTCACACATCCCCCTTTTCCAAATGGGATGATGCTTATAAATTGCTGTATAAGGACTGGAGAGATGGCACAGTGGTTAAGAGCACTGGATGCTCTTCCAAAGGACCAGGGTTCAAATCTCAGCACCCATATGGCAATCCTCATAGCTGTCTGTAGTTGCTGGGCATGGTGGTGCACACCTTTAACCACAGCACTTGGGGGTTGTGGGGGGCCAAAGGCAGGCAGATCTCTGTGAGTTCTAGGCCAGCATGGTCTACAAAGTGAGTCCAGGACAGTCAAGGATACCAGAGAAACCCTGTCTGAAAAAAACAAACAAACAACCAACAATAACAACAAAAAGTGCTGTAAAATATAAAAAGTTGTAACAATTTTGTGTTTCCTGAGCTCTGGGGATCCATGGCACTTTTAGTTCTGATACAATAAATATGCACTGCCTGCCTCTTTAGATGGGACCTCCCAACTCTGTCCTCATCTTCATGTCCCCAGCACTTGGCACAGTGTCCTGCACAAAGAACACATTTGGCAAGGCCTTTGTTAGGGACTGTGCTAGGAGGGACTCCATGGTGTTTAGCTCACTTATGAGCAACTCTGTATGCTGGAACTATGTTGTGATAAAAAAAAAAGAAAAAAAAGAAATCCCTACTCTCTTATTTCATAGATGAAAAACTAAGCCCCACCATAGTAGTAAGTGTACTTGGTCCCAAGTCCAGGGCATAAGTAAAAGAAACTATAATTTTTAACTTTATACTGAATAGTAAACACTTAAAATTCTACATGAGCCATGAAATTTAGGAATAAGTCTTGGGACTGGGGTCCACAACTCTGTATGTTGATTGGTTGTGGTTTTCTGTAATAGTCTCCATTTGCTGCAAAGAAGACTTCCCTTGATGAGGAGTAAGAACTACCCTTATCTGAGTGTATAATAACAAATATTTAGAATGTGGTTAGGGATTGTGCTGGTTATTAAAGAGGTGGAAGTAGTTTCTCCTCCAAGATCCATGACTTCACTTGTCCTGGGTAGTTGGTTAGGTTTCAGTACCAGGCATGGTCTCTCCTGTTGAGTGGGTCTTAAGTCCAATTACAGACCAATTGGTTACCACCAAGGTAAGCAGACCACACTGAATTGTTAGGGTAATGGTGCAATGCTGGTTGTTGTTGTGGTTCATAGGTATCATAACTAGGCAGGATGGTGGTTATTTTCCTCCTTGGGAAGCTTGCATGGCACCTTCTGGTACTATAAAAACTAGTCCTTAGGGAGGAGTCATTCAGGTCAGTTCCAGCTTTGGGGCCAACCATTAGGTCCTATGCCTGAACTACATGGTGTCTTCAGCAATAGGGACTTGACTTCCACCTCTTGGGAGCAACCAAGGACAATAGCAATAGAATATGTGTTTAGGAAGTCTCTTGGAGAGCCCTGACCAGAAACTCAAAAGACGACTTATCATGGCTGGTACTGGGGTTTTTGTTAGGTGATCTTTGATTTTTGGAGGAACCATTGTTAGCACAGATAAATTTTACACTTAAACTATATGAGTATAATTATATGTATAATTAATATACACAGAATTACATGTATTATAGGTTTTATTTTAGATAGTTAATAGTATGATTCCTGGTGCCTTTTCTATCTTTACTGTTCTTTTATCTTTCTTCTGTACTTATCTCTCTCCCCTCCATAATTAGAGCCCCCCCCTTTTCTCATTTTCCCAATCACTTGTACCCTGCTATTTCTTTCTCTATTGCCCCCATACCCACTTCCTCAGCAATGATCCCCTTTTACTTTCCTGGTTGCAGTTACTCTAGAATATGTTCTTATACATGATGTTTCTTTTTAAAAAATAGTACAAAACATGCAGCAAATGGACTTTATGTTTCACATTCTTGCAAAGTATTGCTACCTTAATGTATCTAGCCTCTATTGTTGCTATAATGAATTTACTATTTTCCAATTCTGCAGGACAGAGCTATGTGACAGGATTCAACGAGTTACTATGTTTCATGGGCCAGAAACCCTAAGCAAGGCTCAAGATTAAAGTCAAGGTACTAACAGGGACACACTCCATTCCAGAAGGTGAAAGAGGGAATGTTTCTTTTCTAGCATTCTCTGGCTGTAGAGTCCTCACTTGGCATCTTCTTGACTTTTCTTTCTTCATCCTCTTTTTCTGACCAAAGCTCCACTATTTTAAAAAATTCCATTGATTAGTTTGGGCACATCTTCACAACCCAAAGTAAGTGTCTATCTCAAGATCTATGCCTAGAATTAAACTCACAAAATCCCTCCTGCCATGTTTAATCCAATATTACAGGTCCCAAGGGTTAGGAGTGCATATGTGAAGGGCTCCCACTCTGCCAGCAGTTGGCTTGAAATCTCAAGCTCAGCATTAACATTAACTACTACCAAGTCCCTTTCTACCTTCTTCTTTTCTGAGCTGCTTTGATCACTTTACATTAATTAAAGTTTCAAAACTCCCCTCAGCATAGAGAAATAATGTGCATTATGCCAACCTGGGATTCCATGGATATCATGCCAAAGATTCTATGGTCATAAGTAATTTCCTATGGGCAAAAGACAAATATATAGTGACTTTTAACATTTACTGAGTGGTGACCCAATAGATATGCATATACATTATAAGGTAGATATCAAAACCACTGCAATTTCATTGATGTACAGTGTATATTAAATGAGGCTTGAGGTGTGACTAAATGAAATGATACTAGATGTTCTTGGTACAGTCATTTTTAATTCCATGTAAACATAGCATATATAGTACACATTTCTCATATAAAATGGATTGATTTAGTTTTACAGTTGAAAGGATAATAAAATAGAAACTATACTTTTCCATTTCTGTTCATTTTAAAGAAATGTTTCTGCTTGCTGTGGAAATCTTTGAAAGAAAGAAAAAAAAACAGAGACAAAGAATTATTTATTTAATATGAAAAGGAATATTCCCTAGTTCTGTAGTTCATCTTGTCACTACCATTTTGTTCTAGGATGGGTGTATTTTTGCTTTCAGAGTTTATGAATATGTGTGGATCTATTGTAAGTTATTAAGATGCAAAGAAGATTAGAGAACAACAATAAGAATAAATTTAGTTGATGATGATGCTGTGGGCTTTCAAGGGCCAATCTCAGAAACAGAGCATTGATGTGTTTGGCTCTAGATTGACTAGCTCAATGTCAACAGCCAAGTGTCCCTGAGTTTGACTGATACAAAGCTTTGTTTAGATTGTAGAAAAATAGTTTGTTCTGACCCAGCGTCATTGGTTATTTATGAAAGTATCAGATATTATTCAGCTGCAGAGCTTTTTCTTGGAAAATGCTCTCAATAACCCATTTATGTCAAAGCTCACCTAAAATTTCATGGACATTTCCACTTCCCAAGTCCTGTTTGTTTTGAAACAGCTTCTCATTCTGAATCCCAGGCTGGCTTCAACTTAACAGAAATCCTCTTGCCTCAGCCTCTTGAGTTCTGAGATTATGGGCATTAGACTCCATGCTGGTCCTCAACTTCCTAACACTTATTTAAGTGTTTTCTTACAATATTTAAAAATAAGTCAGTGTATATATTTTTAATTACATTATTTTTAAAAATCTAACATTTTACAGTACATTGTGTTGTTAAAGCTTTGAGGAAATAGGCAATATTTCCTCAAAATCAGGAAATAGACTGATGGCTGGTATGCAAAATAGTCCAATTTCTTTTTAAGACAATAAATTTTTCTTCATGTAATTTATGTGTAGTATTGCATATGTGTGTAGTGTGTACACATATACTTGCAGTTGTACATGCAGAGGACCAAGTTCAGGTGGGTTTTTTTTCCTGAATCCTTTTCTGCTTTATTTATTTTTTGTTTGTTTGTTTTTAGACAGAGTCTCTCAATTAACCTGAAACTCATCAACTGGGCTAGTGTCCTAGCTAGGGTTCCTATTCCTGCGATGAAACACCATGACCAAAAGCAAGTTGAGGAGGAAAGGGTTTGTTTGACTTACACTTCCACATCACAGTCCATCATGGAAGGAAGTCAGGGCAAGAACTCAAACAGGGTAGGGACTTCGAGACAGGATCTGAAGCAGAGGCCATGGATGACTGTTGCTCACTGGCTTACTCCCCATGCTTTCTTATGGAACCCGGGACCACCATCCCAGGTACAGAGCCATCCATCATAGGCTGGGCTCTCCCCCATCAATCACTAATCAAGAAGATGTCTTACAGGTGTGCCTACAGCCCAACCTTATTGAGGCACTTTCTCAACTGAGGTTCCCTCTTCTTAGGTGACTTCAGCTTCTGTCAAGTTGACATAATATTAACCAGCACAGATAGACTGGCTAGCCAGTGAGTTTCAGGGATCCATCTATCTCCACCCACATACAGCCCTCAAGGTTCAGACCACAGGCACACACCACTCTGGAACCTTAGGCTGCACATATCCACTCAAATGTTACATAATACAGAGTGATGTCTGGCCAGGTATTTACAGCATTTCTGAAATAACAAAACACTGGAAACACAATTCAACTGTTCTTCACTTGGAGATCAATTCAATGAACTATGACAATTGACTAATGTGAACCTAAAAGAGGTGGGGGGCTCTGAAAAAAAAAGAAATGTATAACAATGAAGATTTGTGTTACAAAGAACAAAAATTATTATTGATATGTATTGATTGGAATTGCATTAGGAAATACTAGATATCAAATAAGAAAGTGGCCAGAAGTCAAAGAGACGTATGATCAAAATGCTAGAACTAGAATTAAAGGTTGGAGTTGTGCTGCCCCAAATCAAGAAACACTTGGGCCTATAAGAAACTATGAGAGTTCTCAGTGAAGAACCTTAAGGAGGTCAGAGGAAAACGTCTTTTCTTTCCCTACACTGGAAAGAGACACTGAGCCAGAATATCACTTATGTAGGTTTTATCAAGGGCTCTGGAAGTCATGCCTGCAAAGAAATGTGTTCTGAGAAGAGTTAAAAGTTGAATGTCATTGTGACCCAGCCTTATCCTGTGCAACAAGGCACTCTGAGCTGGCGTGTCTCTCCTGAGTGAACCCCAACTGAAACAAGAGACCCAGGTCTTTGCATTCTTATACCACGCACTAGACCATAAAGACCAAATCAGTGTCCTAAAGCACTGAGCTGTCAGGAGCAGCTGATGTGAAGACTAACCGAGCCTGCGGATACAGTATATGCACCTGCAGAATACAGTATATGCCCTCTGGATGTGATTTGTGTTGCTGTTGCTATTCAATAGCTGAAAAGCTGATGTTCAAGGACATTATTGAACCCTAGTACAAAGGAGTCAAGAACTGCAGACCACAGTAAGGAATCCATGTCTGGTATGTAAATCTGGTCAAAATCCCATGGCTAAGAAGGTCATGGGCCCTGTTGTTTTGCTAAATGGACGCACTACAAAACTGCCTTCTAAGTATTTATGCTTATAAATTTGTGTTACTCTCAATGTTAGCCAGAAAAGGTTCTTTTTCCAGAAGCCAATGGTTAATGGAGAGATTTATGATCAAACTGCTGAGAACCAGACTGTTGAGGGCTCTTCCCTAAATGGGACATCTGCATCACCCCTTTCAAGGCTCAGGACACATCACAATAGAGGGGGACTATTAGAAAGAATATAAGAACCAGAAGATGAGAGGAGTGCAGCAAACACCATCTTCTAGAACTGACACAGCTGTGGCACCCACAAACACTGCAGCCCGTGCTTCCTGCACAAGATGGGCGCAAGACTGAGCCCACCAACATGTGTGGCTGGGCTTCCACAAGGAGCCAGCCTGAGACCTGCCCAGACCTGCCTGGAGACTGATGACACCACACCAAGTAATGATACTTGACCCAATGAGGAAGAGCCAAAGCAGCAGCCTGCAGTTCAGGAGCCAATGGGATGCTGGGTGGAGGGTATAAAAGGAGCACCCTCTTCCTGAAATACATGGGTCTGCTTTTGCCCCTTACTGGACCCCCAGAGTCTGAGTCATTGCACTCAGCTCACCCCCACTCCCAAGAGTCCTGGGCCTGGGTCCCAGCAACAATCAACATTCCATTATGGATGGGGCTGGGTGGCTCATGATGTCCCATCCTTAGCTGAGGAATTATTGGTAGTTAATAAATCCTGAAAGAGACAGAGAGAGTCATTTTTCTTCAGTGACATAGCCAATGGTAAGTTGTTCATGCCCATGAAAGCAACCTTAATTAAATTCAACTTACCATTAAAAAAAAAAAAAAAGATACCCAGGCTATAAAGAAGGAGTGGTAGTTAAAGGCACTTGCTGCTTTTGCAGAGGTCCTAGGTTCAGTTCCCAGCACCTACACAACAACTGAAAATCCTCTGTAACCCTAATTCCAGGGCACCCAACCCCTCTTCTGGCCTCCACTGGCACTAGGCATGTACACGGTACAAACATATATATGCAGGCAAACACTCATACACACAAAATAAAAATAAATATTTTTAAGACATAAAAGCAGGAGAGGGCCTAATGAGAAGAGGGCATTCAGGTAATGTGGGGGTGAACATGATCAAATACAGTATATGCATATATGAAATTGCCAAAGATAAATGAAAAAATTATTTATGGTGGGTGCTGGAGAGATGGCTCACCAGTTAAGAGCATGAGCTGTGCTTGCAGAAGTCCGGGGTTCAATTCCCAACATACATGTTGGGTGAACGAAGAAAATTATTGAAAGAACATGACTGTTCTAAGCATGGTGGAGGTTTATTCTAGATAGGAGGGAGAACACACAGAGAGACATCTGGAAAGGTCTAGAGCCATGGAAGGGTGTAGCAGAGAGGAAGAAAAGAGAGAGTGAGAGGAACCAGGAGCGGGGAGACAAAGAGGTAAAAAGAACCATGTAGTCAAATGGCCGGGTTATATATGGAAGAGAAGCTGGGGAAAAGGACGCAGCCCAGTCCCAGGTTTGGAGAGTTTAGGGTAGAGGGCAGAGTATGCCAGCTAGACGACTGTTTAACAGCTACTGAGCGATTCTGAGAGAACTCAGTGGCCAGGTCGGCTTTGACATGTTGAACAGGCACCTCAATTAGCTATTTGTACTGAGTTTGAGACCTAACATTGGATAGCTCACAATTGCCTGTAACTCTAGCTCCAGGTTCTCTTATACCTTTTTCTAGCTTCCAAGGGCACCTGCACTCACATGCACACACACACACACACACACACACACACACACAATCAAAATTAAAACTAACACAATTCTTTAAAAATAGCAATTGGGGTTGGCAAGATGGTTCAGCTGTTTAAGCCACTTGCTGCCACTCTGACGATCTGAGTTTGGTCTTCAAAACCCATATGTTAGAAGAAGAGACCCAAGTTATCCTCTACCTCCATACTTATATTGTGACATGCATATGCCGCCCCCCCCCCCATTATACACACACACACACACACTTTAAAATGTTTTGTGGAAAGCAATTAGATTTCATCTTCTCTCTGTCCTCTTCTATGCTGTGTCTTACCTTGACTTGCTATTATACAGGTTATCCTAGATGAATGTATCCCAATGTTTATTAACCCTTCTTTTTTTATTTTATTTTATATAACTACTTTATTTTTTTTTTCTTCAAGTTACATCTCAGTCACAGACCCTTCCCTATTCCCCCTTCCTGTCCCACCCTTCCACCCTCTTCCCCCCCAACAGCTTCCCTTTTCAATCCAACAAATGGTTCTTTCTCTTATAACAGTAAATTCTATACAAAACAGCAGAATTAAATATGCCACATTTATGAGAGTTAAATGGCCCAGTATACCTTCCCAATGTCCAGTTCATACATATTTGGCCCCCGACTTTAACCTTCTACCTTCTAACCATCTCCATGAGTTTAAAGTTCTATAACTGACTTAGCTTTCATACTAACTTGCATCACTATTATAACCATCTTCTTAGATCTAGAACGCCCTCTTGATTCCTAAACAACTCAAAATTTAGCTATGGGACTCAAGCTGTCTATTCTTCAACCACCTCAGAGAGCTGAGAAGGATAAATATATCTGATTATATAGGAAGTGCAGGGCCTGCAGCTTCCAAAACTAAGAAAGGACATACCAATGACTGCCTGGACAGTTCCCATTTTCTCTCCATACATTCCAGCATCAGTCTTCAGCCTTTTGGTCCTGTTTCTCTGAGAGACATTTATTGTAGAGCAGGGATTATGAAGGACTAACCTACCCTGTCTTGGCAGAGCTAGGCTGTCGACTTCCCTGCTACCAAGTTTTGTCCTTTTTGGACAGCAGTCTGTCGGCAGTTGAAGCAAGGGGTTTTTTCATGCTAAGAGATAGGCTTGCCACTAATTCAACCATCTCACACTGGAGATTCTTCGATGCTTATCTTCTACTTGGAGTAGAATAGGGGGTGCTGTCAGGAGCTGATATGTCATGATATCAAAAAAAAATCTTAATTTAAGACCACATCTTTGAATGCCATATTCTGCAGATCTCTTGGGGTTTTTGAAGATGCCCTATCTATCTCTTGTATTTAGATAAGCAAATGTTGCTTGTCTCTTAGCAACTTGATTACTGAGTAGCTTAGAGAATATCTGTGATAGACTGTCATAGTAGCTAACAAGGTGACATGCATGCATGACTAGGAGTTTGTTTTTCTTAACTATCCTAAACAGTTTAAGATGGTTGGTATCAAGAGGCCAGAGCTTCACATTTCATTTTTAAGTATCTCTAGGTATGATACCATTAGGAAGCGTTACCTTTAATTTTGTATCAATATACAAAGATCTATTCAAATGTGGCTAAATATACTCTTAATTTTGTATCAATATACAAAGATCAATGCCTATGTGGCCCAATACAATCTTAATATTGCGTCCATATACAAGGGTCAATACCTATTAACCCTTCTTTAGGCAACATTAAAGAAAAATTTGGGGTGGCAATGATTCATATTTCAATGCAAAACTTGGTGACCTGGTGTATTGGCTGCTTTTTCATTATTGTGACAAAATACCTGGCAAAAGCCAACCAAAAGCAGTTTAATTTGAAGTGCACAGTTCAGAAGAATACACTCCATTGTGGTTGGATGGCATGGAGGAAGAGGAGGTATTTTGGGTTCAGGTGCTAACTAAGAAACAGAGAGAAAAGAATTGTGTTAGTTACTTTTCTATTGCTGTGCAGAGACGCCATGACCAAGGCAACTTATAAAATAAGGCATTTAATTGAGGGTTCACAGTTACAGAGGATTAGAGTTCATGATCATTGTGGTAGGAGGCATGGCAGGAGGCAAGCAGGCATGGTGCTGGAGCAGTAGCTGAGAGTTTACATATTATTCCACAAAGGAGATGCAGAGAGAGAGAGAGAGAGAGAGAGAGAGAGAGAGAGAGAGAGAGAGAACTGGAAATAGTGTAGGTTTTTGATAACTCAAAACCCACTCTACAGTGACCTACCCCCTCCAATGAGGTCACACCTCCTAATTCTCCCCAAACAATTTCACCAACTGGTGTATGAGCCTATGGGGACTACTCCCACTCAAACCACCGTAGGAATGCTGATTGCTCCTTCTCCCTTATTTATTTATTAGGAATGAACTGATGTCATTCACATGAAGGTGGGTCTTCTCAGTTAAAACTGTCTAGAAATACCTCCATATCCTTGTGCGAAGTGTGCCTCCTAATGATCCCAAACACAGCTAAGCTGGCAATGAAGATTAATCTTCATACCTGATGAGATAGAACTTTGAAAACTTATACTAGACTTTCCTGTCCAGCAGTAGAGGCAGCAAGACTCTCTGCTATAAAAACAATGGAGTAAGAGGAGTCCTGGCTGGGAAATGCTTTCCATCTTCCAAGGTTACAAGGATAATTGCTTGGAAACTGATGGTAGTTCAAGTCCCTAAAATCACATACAGATTAGCATTAATGTAAAAAAATGTGTATTCTGAATATGTAAGTGGGAGTGTGGTATATGCTATCTATCAAGAAATGTTTTGATTTCAGAGTGTAATGGTCACAAACAACCAAGGACTACAATGTCCTGCAGTGTAACTCCAAGAGAAACAACAAAAATCATATAACCAAAAAGCTCCAAGATGCTGGCTGCCAGCCAGACAGAGATTATCTATTAAGTCAAAGAGCAAGGTCCTAAACTTGAAGGGCCAATGAATGTAAAAGCAGGAAGTTCCAGATGAGGCTATTGCCACATCAAGTTCAAAGGGCAGAAGTAAATCTGGGAAAGAAAAAAACAGAGACACAGCCTTAGTTCTTGGATTGTCTGTCTCTGATCCTAAACCACAAGACAGTTGCTTTCAACTCTGATGCTTTGCTTCCAGTGGCCTAGCAGAATATGCCAGATGTGTGCAGAGGCAGATTCCTACATATGTGACGTAATCTGGAACATAAAACAAAACTGAACAAAATCAGCCAATGGAAGAAGCCACAGGATAGTCATGTTCTGTTGCTTTAACACAGCATCTTAGTCAAGGCTACTCTTGCTGTGACAGAAGCGCCACGACCGAAACAGCTTGGAGAAGAAAGGGTTTATTTGACTTGTACTTCCACATTGTACTACTCATCACTGAAGGAAGTCAGGACAGGACTTCAAGCAGGGCTGGGGCTTGGAGGCAGGAGTTGATGGAGGGAATACTACTTAGTGGTTTATTCCTCTTGATTTGCTCAGCATGCTTCCTTATAGACCCTAGGACCACCTGCCTAGGGATGGCACTGCCCAAGGTGAGCTAGGCCCTCCCACATCAATCATTAATTAAGAAAATGACCTACAGGGTTGTTAGCTGCCCCGTCTTCTCAATTGAGATCCTCTCCTCTCTGATGGCTTTAGCTTGTGACAAGTTGACACAAAACCATCCGGAACACGCCGTATCTACAGCTGAGCATCTATGAAGGATTTGGTTAGCTTCCATTTGGGGAGGCCACAAGTTGAAGCTCATTTGATACCATCCATTTCAGCTCTGATAAAGGCGTTATGGTAGACAGTGTCACCAAAGCAAACAGAGGAAGAGGTCACATGGTAAAGTGAGAAGTGGGATGGGGAGTTGAGGGGTCAATCTTTTTCTTTTTATAACTCCTAGTCCTTGGGATTAACTGAGAGACTAGTATGGGTCCCTTGCTTTGATGGCATTCCTTCGATCAAGTCATCTCCCACCCCTTAGAGGCTCTACCATCTCTAACATCACTACATGGATGACCTTAGGGAGCACAGTCAACACCATATCTAAACCTCAGCACTAATCTAGAGAACACCCCCAAAGAAACCTGAACTGAGAAACATTCTATGCAGTGTATGACCAGTACTTCTCAAAACAAACGAAAGAACTGTCAAAGCTGAGAGGAGCCTGAGTGGTATGTGGTGACTCACTGTAACATGGGGTCCTGGGACAGAGAAGGACTGTAAGTAAAAACTAGTGGAATCCAGGTATAACATTGACTCTGATAATAAAAAGATTGAGAAAATTATGGAAGAAATAAAAGGAGAAAAAGCCAAGAATATTTAAGAGTGTGTGGTCAATTGACTTGATAAAACAATCCAATTTCTTTAAGGAAGAAATTTCTTTAATGAAGAAATTATAGTCTTTCCAAAAGAGGGAGCTAGAAAAATTTTCTATCCTTTCAGGGTGGGGGATAGGGATAGTAATTGCTATATTATCTTATGTTATTATATATTGTATATAAAGTTTAGATCAAAAAGATCATATACCTATAACAAAAGCTAAAATATAAAAATCTTATGATACAACACATGGAAAACTTTATCTTGTAACTGTAAGATAGGAAACAATTTCCTTCAGAGAAGAATATAAGATCACAAAGCATAAAATAATACTTGTTAAACAAACTCTTAAATTAGAGGGATGGAAGAGCTGACTCAGCAGTTAGTTAAGAGTACTTGCTGTTCAGTCATGGAGATGGGCGTTTGGATACCAGCACCCACGTGACAAGCCTGTACACACACACACACACACACACACACACACACACACGTGAACAGATCATACAAACACAAATAAATGAAAAAATAAACACATAAGGAGGGGAGCAGGAAGAGGAAGAAGAAGGGGCCAGGGAGATGGCTTGGTGGGTAAAAGCTCTTATTACACAGACTTGGCTACCTGAGTTCAATCCCTGGAACCCATCTAAAAAGCCAGGTGCAATAGTACACATCAGTATTCCCAGCATTCCTACAGCAAGATGTGAAGCAGATGCAAGCTTGTGCAGTTGCATATCCAAGAGAAGCTCTGTCTCAATAAGATAGAAGAGAGAGCCAGTACTCAAAAACTGTCTTCTGGGCCTGGTGTGGTGGTGCATGCCTTTAATCCCAGCACTCAAGAGGCAGAGGCAGGTGGAACTCTGTGAATTCAAGGCCAGCCTGGTCTGGTCTACAGAGTGAGTTCCAGGACATCCAGTGCTGTTACACAGAGAAACCCTGTCTTGAAAAACCTAAAAAAAAAGGTTATCTTCTGGCCTCTATGTGTTCTTTGCAGACTGTGCATGCATATGCACACACACACACACTCCAGCTGCTTCCAACTCTTTGGTTTGGTTTCCAGTCATGTGACCTAACAGAATCTGTAAGGTGTGTGCTGACTGCCAGAGGCACATTCCTACAAATGTGAGGTAATCTGGAACATAAATGAAACAAAACAAAAACAGTGATAGGAATGTGCCCCCCCTCATTCTCTCTGTGTGTTTGAAGATTAGATTGAAGAGTGAATGATGATGCTCACAAAAAGTTGTAAAAAACTAAAACCACATTTTCAAGTTTTTAAGTAGCAAGTAGTTCATTAGTAAATACAAAATTTCAGCTGCAGTAATAAAGTCACTTGGAAACAAGACTGTCAGTAATCACACCAAAAGAATAAACATGTGCCAGATATCAGAAAAATCTGTGACCATATGAGATGCCAGAGAGAAAAAAAAAACGATCCAAGCTCAGTCACAAAGATTTATCTTCTAGTAGCCAGTGGAGGACAAGTACTGGAACCTAGCATGACTTGTCCACACACAACTATGGTTCTTTTTAAAAAATCTGATGACCAGCAGGGAGGATGCTGTCATGGTGTCACCCTTTCAGGTCCTATAAAAATGTCAATTAAGATTTGTTTTGCTGAGCGAAGATGGCGGCGACCTACACTGACGCATTCTGAACGCGGGGAAAAAAGAGCCATAAAAAACACAGAGTTATTGGGCACTGTGCAAAAACCGGAGGGGCTAGACCCCCCCCCCCGGAACACTCACAGCTCCCAAGGGTCTGTTAAAAGTCCCAGGGCAAGGCTCTCCCCATCTCTCACAGACACGGAGGCCACTAAACGCGGGATTCAGGAACTCCCATTTGGTGAGGCGCCTGGTAAGATCGATCCCAACTTACAGCAGGCAGAATCAGGGTCCATTTGGCCATAGATCGCTGTCCTATTGGGCTCCCCACACATCAGGCTGAACTTATACCCACTTAGAAAAGGTTGTGAGATAGTGGAAGCCTTAGCAAGGAACAAACAGGGAGCTCAGTGGGTGGTCCGCAGCCGCTCGTGAAGCGGAGGGCGGGAGGTTCCGAGAGAGCATGGGAAGCTGGGAACACAAAAGCAGGCGGGAGGGGCCAAATCTCGCACACTCACTATAACGCAGCTGGGGAGAGAGCACGGCTGGCAGGGCCAAATCCCCGCCAGTCCACGGCAGGTCATCTGGGGAGAGAGACAGGCGTGGGTGGGGCCAGGGGTCCGTGCACCCACGGCGGAGCTGCTGGGACGAGAGGTGCACTCAGGCAGCCGGAGGATCCGGGGCTTAGGGTACCCACGGGACCCGTGGCGGCGCAGACAAGAAGGGAATTAGGCACAGGGTCCAGCCCTGTGGCGAGAAGTCTAGAGAGAAACCAGAAATCGGGACCATAGCTGTATCCTGGAAAATCCAGACATAACAGGTGTGGAGCCAGACCCTGTCAGCCTCCGGGACGACAAACAAAGCCCACAGAATTTGTGCCTGGGCAAACAGGCACATACCATCAGAACCATTACAGGCTGATAACTCAGAGTGCAACATAGAGAAGTCTGAATTGGGAGCAGTGAAACAATCCTGGTCCATTACTCACAACCTGGGAATAGGCTGCACCAGATCACAGTGCCTCTGGCCATTAAAACCACAGTGACCTTGAAATCCCCCTGTAAGCAACGACAGATAGCCAAGTAACTCGTCCCCTGCACCAAATCATCCACTGTGGTTCCAAGCACAGAAAACAGACAGCTAAATGCATCCAATGGTGAAAGGTCAAAAAAAAAAATAGAAATCAAGGAATTATGACTCCAACAAAGCAGAACCACCCTAGCTCATCCAATTTGGATGACCACACACCAACAGAAACACATGAAAACATTGACAATTCTGCAGTATGGAAAGTGATAGAGTCCCTGCAAGAAGAACTTAAATCTATGAAGGAATTCAAAGAAACCACAATTCTACAAATCAAAACAAGGAACAACACCATTAAAGAGCTCCAAGCCAAGGTGACAGAGCTTGAACAGGAAAAGGAAAAAGCCATGAAAGATTTTCATACAAAAACAAGCAAGCTGGAGAAGGAAATGTACAAAACGAACAAAATCATACAAGACATGAAAATAGAAATAGAAACAATAAAGAAAACACAGTCAGAGTTAAAAGAGGAAGTGGAGAACCAAGGGAAGAGAACAGGAACTACGGATGTGAGTATCAACAATAGGATGCAAGAGATGGAAGACAGGATCTCAGGCATGGAAGATTCAGTGGAAGAAATCAGTACAACATCCAAAGAAAATGAGAAGGCTAAAAAATCTCTCATCCACAACATCCAAGAAATCAAGGACTCATTGAAAAGACGGAACCTAAGAATTATAGGTATAGAGGAAAGAGAGGACTCCCGACTCCAAGGTCCAGGAAATATCTTCAACAAAATCATAGAGGAAAACTTCCCAAACCTGAAAAAAGAGATGCCAATAAAAATCCAAGAGGCATACAGAACACCAAACAGATTAGACCAGAAAAGAAACTCCTCTCGCCACATAATAATTGAAACCCCAAATGTACAGAACAAAGAAAGAATATTAAAAGCTGTAAGAGAAAAAGGTCAAGTCACATATAATGGCAGACCCATCAGAATTACACCTGACTTCTCCTCAGAAACTTTAAAAGCTAGAAGGGCCTGGTCAGATATACTACAAGTCCTGAGAGATCATAGGTGCACAGCCAGACTACTTTACCCAGCAAAACTCTCTATCAACATAGATGGAGAAAACAAGATATTCCATGACAAAATTAAATTTAAACAATATCTACCCACAAACCCAGCCCTACAGAAAATCCTAGAAGGAAAATCCCAACCCAGAGAAGAAAACTCCAGCCAAGAAAACAAAGGGAATAGAAAACCCATCAGCAACTAAACCAAAAGAGGAACAGGACCACCACCTATACCAAACTAATGGGAAATAACAACCCCAGGTCACTAATATCCATCAACATCAATGGACTCAACTCCCCAATAAAAAGACATAGGTTTACAGAGTGGATCCGCAAGCAAGACCCTTCCTTATGCTGTATACAAGAGACACATCTAACTACAAAAGATAGACACTGCCTCAGAGTAAAGGGCTGGGAAAAGGTTTTCCAAGCAAATGGACCCAGGAAGCAAGCTGGAGTAGCCATCCTAATATCAAACAAAACAGACTTCCAACTGAAGTTAATGAAGAAAGACAAAGAAGGGCACTATATACTCATTAAAGGGAATATTCATCAAGAGGAAATTTCAATACTGAACATCTATGCCCCAAATACAAAGGCACCTACTTTCGTAAAAGAAACACTTCTAAAACTTAAAGCGCAGGTCGATCACAACACATTAGTAGTGGGAGACTTCAACACCCCACTCACAACAAAGGACAGATCATCAAGACAGAAGACAAACAGAGAAATATTGAGTCTAACACAGATCATGAACCAAATGGACCTAACAGATATCTACAGAACGTTTCACCCAAACACAAAGGAATACACCTTTTTCTCAGCACCCCACGGAACCTTCTCCAAAATCGACCACATAATTGGTCACAAAGATAGTCTCAGTAGATACAAGAAAATTGAAATAACACCTTGTATCTTATCAGACCACCACGGAATAAAGCTGGTCTTCAACAGTAAAAGAATCAACAGAAAGCCTACACACACATGGAAATTGAACAGCTCCTTACTGGATGACCACTGGGTCAGGGAAGAAATAAGGAAGGAAATCAAAGACTTCTTAAAATCCAACGACAATGAAGACACAACATGCCCAAACCTATGGGATACATTGAAAGCTGTGCTAGGAGGAAAGTTCATAGCACTAAGTGCTTTCAAAAAGAAAATTGTGACAGCTCATATTAGTGAACTAACAGCTAAGCTGGGTGAATTGGAAAAAAAAGAAACAAACACTCCCAAGAAGAGCAGAAGACAGGAAATCATCAAACTTAGAGCTGAAATCAACAACTTAGAATCAAAAAGAACTATACAAAGAATCAATGAAACCAAGAGTTGGTTCTTTGAGAAAATCAACAAAATAGACAGACCCCTAGCCAAATTAACCAAAAGGCAAAGGGAAAGAACACAAATCAACAAAATCAGAAATGAAAAGGGAGAAGTAACAACAGACATTGAGGAGATCCAGAAAATATTCGGGCATTACTTTAAAAATCTATATTCCACTAAATTTGAAAACCTAAGCGAAATGGACAATTTCCTCGATAAATTCCACCTACCAAAACTAAATCAAAATCAGATTAACAGCTTAAACAGCCCAATAACACCTAAGGAAATAGAAACAGTCATTAATAATCTCCCAACCAAAAAAAGCCCAGGGCCAGATGGCTTTAGCACGGAATTCTACTGGACCTTCAAAGAGGAACTAACACCATTACTTTTCAAACTCTTCCACCACATAGAAACAGAAAGATCACTGCCAAATTCATTCTATGAGGCCACTGTCATTCTGATTCCTAAACCACACAAAGACCCAACAAAGAAAGAGAACTTCAGACCAATCTCCCTCATGAACATAGATGCAAAAATACTTAATAAAATACTAGCAAACCGAATTCAAGAACACATCGAAAGTATCATACACCATGATCAAGTAGGCTTCATCCCTGGAATGCAGGGATGGTTCAATATACGAAAGTCTATCAATGTAATTCACCACATAAACAAGCTGAAAGAAAAAAACCACATGATAATCTCGCTAGATGCAGAAAAAGCATTTGACAAAATCCAACACCCCTTCATGCTAAAAGTTCTGGAGAGAACGGGCATACAAGGACCATACCTAGAAATAATAAAGGCAATATACAGCAAGCCAGTAGCCAACATCAAATTAAATGGAGAGAAGCTTGAAGCATTTCCTCTAAACTCAGGGACAAGACAAGGATGTCCACTTTCACCATATCTCTTCAATATAGTACTTGAAGTCCTTGCTAGAGCAATAAGACAACTAAAGGAGATCAAAGGGATAAAAATTGGAAATGAAGAAGTCAAATTATCCCTATTCGCAGATGATATGTTAGTATACATAAGCGACCCCAAAAATTCCACCAAAGATCTCTTACAGCTGATAAACAACTTCAGCAAGGTGGTTAGATACAAAATTAACTCAAAAAAATCAGAAGCCCTTCTTTATACAACAAACAAATATACCGAGAAAGAAATAAGGGAAACAACCCCCTTCACAATAGCCACAAACAACATAAAATACCTGGGGGTAACTCTAACCAAGCATGTAAAGGACCTATATAACAAGAACTTCAAGCCCCTGAAGAAAGAAATGGAAGAGGCCTTTAGAAGATGGAAAGATCTCCCATGCTCATGGATAGGTAAGATCAACATAATAAAAATGGCTATCCTACCAAAAGCAATATATAGATTTAATGCAATTCCTATCAAAATACCAACACAATTCTTTATAGACCTGGAAAAAGCTAGTCTCAACTTCATATGGAACAACAAAAAGCCCAGAATAGCTAAATCAATCCTGTCCAATGAAAAAACATCTGGAGGTATCACCATCCCAGACTTCAAGCTGTACTACAGAGCAACAGTAATAAAAACAGCATGGTACTGGTATAGAAACAGACCAGTGGATCAATGGAATCGAATTGAAGACCCAAACATGGATCCACACACCTATGGCCAACTAATCTTTGACAAAGAAGCCAAAAACGCACAATGGAAGAAGGACAGCATCTTCAACAAATGGTGCTGTTCCAACTGGATGTCCACTTGCAAAAGAATGAAATTAGACCCATACCTATCACCTTGTACAAAACTTAATTCCAAGTGGATCAAAGACCTTAACATAAGGCCAGCCACACTAAAGATACTAGAAGAAAAAGTAGGAGAAACCCTCGAACTCATTGGCACAGGTGACAACTTCCTGAACAGAACACCAACAGCTCAGGACCTGAGATCAACAATCAATAAATGGGACCTCATGAAACTGAAAAGTTTCTGTAAACAAAGGATACTGTCATTCGAACAAAACGGCAGCCAACAGACTGGGAGAAAATCTTCACCAACCCCACATCTGATAGAGGGCTATTATCTAAAATCTACAAAGAACTCAAGAAACTAAATGCCAAGAAACCAAATAATCCAATCAAAAAATGGGAGATGGAGCTAAATAGAGAATTCACAAAGGAGGAATCCCTAAGGGCTGAGAGACACTTGAAGAAATGTTCAACATCCTTAATCATCAGAGAAATGCAACTCAAGACTACCCTGAGATTCCACCTAACACCTGTTAGAATGGCTAAAATAAATAGCTCAAATGATAGTGCATGCTGGCGAGGGTGTGGAGAAAGGGGTACCCTACTCCATTGCTGGTGGGAGTGCAGGCTTGTGCAACCACTATGGAGGTCTGTCTGGCGATATCTTAGAAATCTAGGAATAACTTTGCCTCAGGACCCAGCCATACCACTTCTGGGTATACACCCAAAGGACCTCTCACGGAGACATAGGGAAGTCTCCTCATCTATGTTCATAGCAGCCTTATTTGTAATAGCTAGAAATTGGAAACAACCCAGATGTCCCTCAACTGAAGAATGGATTAAAAAATTGTGGTACATCTATACAATGAAATATTACTCAGCTATAAGAAACAATGAAATCAGCCGGGCGTTGGTGGCGCACGCCTTTAATCCCAGCACTTGGGAGGCAGAGGTAGGCGGATCTCTGTGAGTTCGAGGCCAGCCTGGTCTACAAAGTGAGTCTAGGACAGCCAGACCTGTTACACAGAGAAACCCTGTCTCGAAAAACCAAAAAAAAAAAAAAGAAACAATGAAATCATTCAATTTGCAACCAAATGGATGGATCTAGAGGAGCTCATCCTGAGTGAGCTAACCCAGTCTCAGAAGGATGCACATGGCATCTATTCACTTATAGTAGGATTTTAACTATATCGTACAGGATATCTGTACTACAACCAACACACCAAAAGGAACATGGACATAATTTTTTTTTATCTTTTTCTTTTTCCTTCTTTTTTTCTTTTTTCTTTTTCCTTTTCCCTTCTCTTTTTTCCTTTCTTTTTTTGTTGATATTCTTTGTTTTTGTGGGTTTGTGTGTTTGTTGGTCTTTTTTTTTTTAGTATTCCCCCAGTAGCAATGAGACACCATTCACTGGCAGTACTGCCTCGTAGGCCCCCGGTGAATGAAGAGGCTCTTGGCCCTCATATGACTCCTGATCTGTGGTGAGAGACTGTTAGGCAGGGACACTCCACCCCAGAGGAACAAGACGGAAGGGTCAGGGGGTAGAGCATGGGAGGGTGGGGCTGGGAAGTGGGAAAAGAGGACAATATGATAAGGATGTAACCTGAAGCAACAAACAAATAAATTTATTAACTTAAAAAAAAAAAAAGGCAGGGGGCAGGGCTGAAACACTGTGAATGGAATAGAGGATACAGCCATTCGGCCTGGTTTTGCAGACCTCCAGGTGTAGAGAAGACGTGGAGCTAAGGTAAAATACAAGAGAATTGTGGTATTGGCCCATGCCTTTGACTTCAGCGGAGACGGGGGGAGCACCGTAGAGTTGGTGGTCTTATGTATTCTGGAGTCATACGGAGCGGGGTGGTGAGGGTGCATACTCTTGGTCCCACCATTCAAGAAGAGTACACCCTTGGTCCCAGCTCCCAGCACACTGGAGACAGAAACGGGCAGATCACAGAACATCATCCTATGCCCAAAGTAGGACTAGGTCCTGGGAACAAAAGAAAAATTTAAAACTTCAACTCTCAGAGAACACAGGATTTGGTAGAAAGAGTCAGATATAAAATTTAACAGATAAATAAATAATAAATGAATAAAAACTCCTAGCCATAAAAAAGAACACTTGGAGTACAATGTGATAACTTCCTTTTGTGGAGCCACATGTAAACCTACATCTGGAATCCTATTGCAGGGAATTCAGTTGCTGCCTTGTCTGGATCTCTGAGCTGAATGGATGGAAAAAGGAAGAGGGGCAGCAATGGGAGGCTGCAGGGTGAACCTGGTGATGCTGGGCAGGGCTAGGTGTTCTCTCTCACTTGAGTTGAATCCCTTTGGGCAGCCTTGGGCCAGCCAGCTCAGCCTGCCTTTGGCTGAATGAGGGGCCTGAGCCAATCAATCTTACACCCAAGCAGACCATGCTGGAGGCCTCAGCATAGCTCATAATTAATCTGGCTAGCAACAGAACATATTTTTTTACACCTCTTCACATTAGTCCCCAAAGACCAGACCTGAATGCAAAGTGAGAAAACATGGATTGATCACAGCTGTGAATCCATGGTAATTAGTGCTTCATGCTGAAAGTGTGGTTGGAACCCCTGACTTTTGGTCATGAGCCATTGTTAGCGCAAAGGCCGGTATGTTTATTCTTCTCCCTTGGTGTCAGATCCCATCAGCCAGCCCTGCCTGCCTTCTGCCCTGTAATAGGTCATCTCAAGTTCCATAATGTGTTTTAGAGTCACTGCATACAAGAACTCTGTTAAAAGCTGGCACAGTCACAGCACACAGAGCCCACCAGTCTGGTCACAAATGAGATATAACACCTGAGGGCTCACAGCATGGTCTCTAACACCAGAACCTGCATGGTCTCTAACACCAGAACCTGAAGTCAGATGACCTGGGTCCAAATCCCAGCACCAGCTTGTCCACTGTGTAACCCAGAGCATGGGAATAATGTCTTCGAACATCTACCTCTTCTTCGTGAGGTATGTATCCAAAACTCCTTGAACTGAAGGACTGTCTTGTTAGCTCTAACTATCAATTGGACCCAACATAAAGAGACCCCTGAGAAGAAATCCCCAACTGAACAATTCCCTAGATCAATTTACCTGGGGCATGTCTGTCAGGGATTGTCTTGATTGTTAAGAAGGTCCAGGCCACTATAGGTAGTATCATTCCCTGGGCAGGTGTTTGTGGGCTGTTTAAGGGAGCTAGGCAGGCTTCAGCCTGAATGAGCCAGTAAGCAGCCTTCCTCCATAGTTTCTTCTTCAAGTTCCTACAATAAAGCCTTTGCTCCTCTGAGTTGCTTTTGGTTATATTTCATCACAGCCACAGAAAGGAAACTAGAGAAAGGATCCATCTTTATTGTTTTTCACACTCAGGCTGGTAATTTTTACAGAGATAATGCTTGGAAGTGGCAAGTAATCTCAAATCACTATAAAAAATGTTTAAAGGCTTATTCTAAATGTGTGTACTTATTATCATAGACTATTAACTGATGACCATGGACCAGCATGAGCCACAGATCTCACCCAGAGAAGCACAGCACCTGGCACAGAATGAGCGTGTTTGCTGCTATGGTGATTATAAGCCCCTAGTGTGTGCATAAAAATAAAGTACTGGCCCATGACATACCCCATCAAGGATGTGTACTGACAGAAAGAGAAATAATCTCCAAAGCCGGGATGTTATTTGTTTAGTTATTTACTTTTTACTAGCAGGGCTCTGACTAAACATTATTGCTTAAAGTTCTTGGCATTTGTATTCAGAATTAGATAGTCTCTGGATTTTTTTCCAGCGGTCTCTGAAGGAGATGCCTTTCCTCTCCTAAGGATTCCTGGTGACAAGGTTGATACAGCTAGGGGCAGGTTTCTCTGGACTGTTCTATAGGCCAAATCTAAATCTGCAGTACCTTCAGTAGCCTGTAAAAGATGAGTAATAGTTAATTTTGTTCTTCCTGCCTGTTTGTTTCCACCTGGTTGGATAATAGATGATGGTTCACATTGTTTTGGGGGGGCTGAACTGGTAGGCCCCTCTTAGATGTTGAGGGAAGGTCTAATAACATTGCTTCTGATAGGCTGCTTTCAATGCTAAGATCTGGTTACTGCCCCTTCTGAGGCATTCTCTTGATTGGTTAATAAAAGTTGCTTATGGCCAATTAGCTGGGCAGAAAGACTATAGGAAGGCGGGACTTCCTGAGATTAGAACAGGAAGCCTGCACTTTAGACAGAGCTTCCTTCCTTTCTGCCAGGAGACACAGAAGTAGAGAGATGTCTTTGAGAACTCTGGAAGGTAACCACAGGCACATGGCACTTTGGGATTCGGTGATCCGGGTTAATTTAGTGTAGCTAATTGAGAGTCTGCCCACCTAAGGGCTAAGGGTTGAAACATTAAAAGGTCTTGGTGTATTTAATTATTGGGGAAAGGACTGCTGCGGCTTATAGGCCCACAGTCCAAGCAGTCCCGGGCCATTAGACTCCTGGACTCCCCTTGAACCCAGGTGAATCTCCCACCAAGGCTGGTAATTCTACTGGCCTTATATAACAACTTATATTAGTAAACAGAGTTCTGGTTATAGGTGGTGTAGGCCACCCTTGGTCCTGGGGCTCTTTGCCCAGAATAAATCAGACAACCAGTTAAGGCACGAGCCAGGCTGCCCACTGCTCTGCCAAGCCACTGGTGCAATTAATTGTAGTTATTAGTAAATGTAAACTGTAAGATTAGGTCAGCGGAGCAGCCGGCGTTTTGTCTCTCAAGCACAGGGTTTCTGTTCTAATCTTAGGAAGTCCCGCCCTCCTATACTCTTCCTATACACCACTAATTGGCCATCAGCAACTTTTATTAACCAATCAAGAGAATGCCTGTAACCGAACTTTTAAATTATTATTTAACACTTATTTATTTATTACTAAATTCACTTATAACAAACACCAACAATTTCTTAACTATCAATCCTATAAATTCCTACAACCCCTTTAACCTATCCACTAAACCTATTGATAATTATAACAACTACTTTCATAACCTTTTAGAATGATACAGTCTCTGGGGCAGGTCCTCAGTCGTCAGGAACACAGTCTTTGTTGTAGATTCTTTAACACACTTAGCAGTCCTTCTTCTGGATCTCTCAGATGCAGGTTCATCAGGGTAGTTGGTTATTGCAGTCTCACCTTAAATAAGGCTTCATGCTTTCTTCTCTGTGGGAGACCCCAGCCGTCTGCAGGCCAACTTACTTCTTTTGAATCAGGAACTCAGCTGCTCTGCCTCAGTCCTTAAAGCCAGGCACCGTTTCCTTTAGGTCACTGTTTGGACAGATCAAACCCCTCTAGGCAAAAGCTGAGCCACAGGGTCCAGTCCTTGGCCTTTTGGTGTCTTGCTCAGGCTTTCTTTGCTCAC
>CAJQZJ010031024.1:11686-27460 GCA_907164525.1 Lophiomys imhausi
AATAAATTAAAAAACATAAATAGGAGACCCTTGTCCCTATTTATGTCAATGATAAAACTCAGCATAATATGAAAGTATAGATCTGTTATACCAACCTTCAGTGCCCATGTAAGCTCAATTCTGAAACTCTGTCACAAAAATTGATGATAGATGATAGATGACAGATTTTATATATATATATACATATATATATACATAGATGATAGATTTATGATAGATAGATAGATAGATAGGTAGATGTGGGCATATGCAAATGGGGGAGCTGGCCTGGATCAAGAATAATATTAATACATGTCCAAACCCTGAAAATCTTATCTTGAGACCAGCAGGAGTAAGGATCACTTTCTTCCTCTTCTGGACCTGCATGCCCCAGTACATGACCCCACCTCTGCCATCTCTGAAGTAGTCATGTAGGCTATGACCAAGTTACATGTTTAACTTCCTCTCTTCTGGTAAGAACCTATCCAGCTTCTGCCTCTAGAGGCACTTCAGATATGGCTGCTGTGTCACATGTGCATCAGTAGGTAGCAGAGAGGAGAGAGGTTATGTCTACATTCAGTGTTCTGATCTGTGAACATCTGAATGAATAGTAGCCTAACATTCTGGGGATGGGGGGCGGAAAGCAAGCCAGAAACCAATACAACTTCCATGTCATGAGGCCCAGAAGGGGAGCTAGCCTGTGTTGACCACCAATCCAGCACCAGGCAAGCACCAAATGGGTTCCCAGGATAGGCAGCAAGCCAGAGACTAGGGGAACCCTGCTTGGCCCTGGATGAGGGGGTTGTGGGTGAGCCAGCCCAAGGATGTGAGTGTGGGAGAGTCAGCGCTGCCTTTTCTCTGCTTTGTGGTAGTGTTGGTAAGAGAGAGAGAGATATCCCTTCCCCTCCCTTTTGCCCTCATTACTGGTGGCAGTCAGGAAATCTGGCCCTGATCCAACCACTTACCTGCTGCAGCACCTGGGAGAGCAGGCCCTACAAGTGGGGGTTACAGGCCCAGAACCAGGGCTTTGAGTCAGCCCACCCCATGGATGAACTGCTGGAGTTCATGAAGAGGCCAGTTCCACAGACATAAAACTACAGGATCTCCGTGACACGAGACAATAACTGCAAATCTGAGAGGAATCCCAGTGAGGTTTCAGTATTGACAAGGTAGCAGAAGCCAGAGGCCAAGGAGTCATTTTAATGAACATTTGCAAGCAAAAACATGTGGACAAAAGGTAATATTGTGGGACACACTGAGTTACACTGCAGCTTCCACAAAGAGATTTTTTTTTTTTTATGTTGGAGGAGGTTGCAAGAGTGGAGGGTGGATGTGAGGATAGGTAAGAGAGGAGAGGGAACAGGATGCATGATGTGAAACTCACAAAACAAAAAAGCAATAAAAAGAAAAGAAAAGAAAAAGAACCCATCTAGGAAACACCTGGAATTCCTCTTCAAGTAACTGAAGCATTCCCAGCACTTTAGACCAAGCCAATAATGTGCACTCACCCTGAAAATCCCTCCCCGCTCCCCAGGATTTATGTAGCCCTTGTTATCCTCAAATAAAGAGTAACTGTTTATGGAATATCATCTAAGAGAACTGTTTCACGGAATATGGTCTAGAAGAACTGTAACAGTGAAAACCTTGGAGAAGGCCTTCTCTCCCCACCCCGCCCCTGCCCAACTCCTGACACTTACACACTTACAGTCAGTCTGAGATCCTGCAGACCCACCCATTCCAGGTTCAGCTTCATCTTTTCCAGCCTGGAGTGCAATGGTGTGGGGACCCGGGAAATGGAGGCTGATGAGAAATGCCTAAAAGCTGGGAAAATGAAAGTAACTTGTTGTAATGAGCATGTAATTAGGCAGGTAGGAAAGCAAAGTAAACTCCATTTTGAGAAAGTACATTTCAAATATTGTGAGACAAGTTGAGTGTCTGTGAGCATGAGATGATTAACAGATGTTTGGAAACTCCAGAATAACGCAAGCTTCTGATTAGCAGACTTGTTTATGCAAAGTGTGATAGCCATATGCAAGGACCACACAAGTGTCCACCCCTCTCACTCCTGAGGTGTGATAGCCACATGTGGGTGTCCACCCAAGGGGTGATAACCAGACGTGAGTGGCTATCAGAAAGGGGATGAAACATTACATCAATCACTAGTATAGAAGGAGGGACTGAGGTCCACCTCGCCATCTCACTCCTGAGATCATGGCATGCTGAGAGATGGCTCGTCAACGTCCGAACCCGAACCTGAGAACGAGACTACAAAGAAAAACTAACTCCGTGGTCAAGCACTCTGACTTCGAGGTCAGGCACTCTGACTTCAAGGTCAAGCACTCTCCGTGGTCAATACTAATTCCGCCCCTTGACCAACGATCCCAAGCTACATCGGGAGTGTTCCAGTCATCGGAGCTTGGACTGGTTGGCAGACAAATATCAGGTTGTATAGCTTCCAAGAATGAAGACTGCTTTATTATGATGCAGACTGCTCACCAATTGTTGCTGAGATACTTGTTAAAGCTATGCCAGCCGTATCCCTATACATTGAAACTTAGGACTTAGATGGAATATTATTTACTAATAGTTCTTATAGTGTTAGCCCTTAGTATAATCTATTTTGTTCTGATGAATATAACTAACAACCTTTGGAGTGTCGAAGCGAGAGGGACTCCCTCCCCCTTGACCTTCTATGTGTGACTAGCATAATAAAATTGTGTTTGACACAATCCACTTGCCTCTTGCCTAGTAATTAAGGGACCCCAGGGTCTGAGCCATCTGCTGCCAGAATCAACTGGTATGCTGCCCGAGATAAGTGTTCATGACACTTGTGGGAGATATCTAAGATGGTGCCAGCCAGAATATGCCCAGGCGGAGTTGAAGCCCGATCGTGGGTATAGCTGATTAGGTGAGCAGGACTTCTGTACTCATGATAATGCATGATTATCATGTTACCAGGCTTATGTTATGCAGTGTAATAGGATGACCTTTAATGTGGTTGGCCCACGTAGCCTCATGTGGAAACACCCATTTAGTTCTGTATATAAGCTAGGGGACAAAACATTAAAAACGGGAAATGCTTAGACATCACCCCTGTCACATCTGTTTGTCTTCGGAATGAAGGCTGGGGAGTCAAGCAGGAAGCACACTCACCTTTTCCCTGAAACCTCCTTATGTGGCAATTGCCCTAAAAGGGCATAATTGGCTCCTGAACATGGGGCAGGAAGAGAGACTTTCATTTACATAAGGGACAGGAGGAGAGGGTGCACGGCCAATTGGTCAGCAAGGTGAATGATCCCCAAAAGGATGGGGCAAGCAACTTTAAACACTGAAGAGCCTGCACTTAAAGCGCTGAAATATATGCTTAAAAGCAGGGGTTTGGAGCTTTCTGAGATCCAAGCCACCAAGGCCTGGGAGGCAATTCTATGACCCCCACCATGGGTAGACTCTACAAACTTGTTTTGTTGGGAAGCACGGGATTGAATTGCTGTGCCTTGCTACTCCGCAAGAGATCGAGCAGGGCGAGGATTTCCTCCTGGGATTTTTCCCAGTACTATTGGCCCTTAAGGCCTGTTTTCAACAGCAAAAGGATGAGGGATACTCCTTGATTTCCTAACTGGCTTTAGAGACAGAGTGGGACCAATTCACTGGTGAGAGGTTAAGGGATGAATCGAAACCAAAAGACTCCACCTCTCAGCTGGCAAATTACCCTGGGGAGAATGAGGGAAAGGAACAAAAGAGAGGAAACTAAAGATAAAAGGGAACAGGCCCCCAGGCAAGAAAGGCTACACCCTACTACACCTGTTAGCCCTTCAGCTCCACCATTTAATGAGGAGGCTCCACCCCCTTGGGAGGGGAAATTATTCCCCCCACCACATACTGCCAGGGACCTCGGTGAGGTCTGAGCCTCAGACATTTCCAGTTAATCACAGTTAATCACGACCCAGGATGGGCTAGGCCTGCCATCTGGTATCCATGGGAACCAGGCGATTTAAAGGACCTTGGGAGGGCAATAGCAGAAGATGGGCCTGGTTCTCCTTGGGCGGAGACTGTCTTGCAGGGGTTGGCTCATCAGCCATGTACCCCACCTTTAAACTAGAGATGGGGCAACATCCAGCCCCATTAGCCCAAGGAGGAAAATCAATAGCCCAAGGGCGAATTAAATTATCTAAAGGTCCCTCCCCTGGTTGCAAGTTCACACAGTGGCCCCCTAAGCATGCCCGTGAGGCACCCAGGGTGAATTGGATGGTACCCATTGTCCCTGGGATAAGGCCCAAAATGGACATTACCATTGTAGGAAAGAGGGTCTGTTGCCTGATAGATACTGGTGCTGTTTGGACTGTGTTAAGAAAAGACGAAGTCCCTCACAGTGGGGAAACTTGTCCCGGGCCTCAATCTTAGGAGTTAGAGGGAACACCTGGTCAGAGGAAAGCCAGTCCTTCTGTGGAAGGATGTGGATGGATCCATGGGGGAGGTTAGACCTTTGGTTGTTTCAGGGCTCAACACAAACCTATTAGGTCAGGATATCTTGGGCCAGGAAGATGCCAACATTACCACAGATCATAAAGCCTTTTATGATGACATTGTGGAAAAGGAGGAATCACAGCAGCCGCTGAGGGATTGACAGGCAATTTGGGAGAGCCCCCCCAATCCTAAAGGCCACTGTTCCCCGGGTACCCCTTATTAAGTAGATGTCTAGACCCCCAATCTGGGTGGAGCAGTGACCCTCCCTTTGGTTAAGTTAAAAGCATTAAAAGAGCTTGTGGCTGGACAGTTACAGCTGGGACATATTCAACCATCCATTAATCTATGGGATACTCCTGTGTTTGTAATTAGGAAGAAGTCTGGTAAATGGAGAATGTTACAGGATCTTAGAAAGATTAATGATTGGATGGTCATACAAGGTACACCCCTGCGGGGTCTCCCTTGGATCCCTGCTGAAGGGAATGAAAATTATTAAAAGACCCCCTAAGTTGGCAGTAGAGCCAGGCCAGCTGCCAGGTGATTCCCGGAACTTAGCTGACCATAAACAGGGTGGAACCAAGAATGAAGGTCAGTTGGGCCATGGGCCCCCAGGGCTTCAGGAACTGGCTGACCACAAAGTAGATAACAAAACAAGATTAGATTCATTCCTGAGACAAACAGATGTAGGATATTTCCCGCTGGTTAACTAATGGGCTGGGCTGGTACATTCCAGCTGTATTTCCCCTCCCCCTTGGGTTGTGGTAAACGATGGGCTGGTCTGGTACTTCCCACCTGTAATTTCCCCCACCCCCTTAATCTGTGGTGCTCCCCCATAAAATATTGGACTCTCCCCCAAATCATGGTCGCGGCTCCTACCCCTGCATGGGATACGAGTGGTGCACCTCAGTGCACTGAGCCCCTCCCCTTTTCCTCTTTCCCCCCCCTTTCCCCCTTTTCCCCCGAAATAAACCTCTTGTGATTGCATCAAGATGGTCTCTTGCAAGTTTTGGGGCGGCTGTGATATCCTGAGTGTCGGGTGAGGTACTTCCCTCCCCTGGGTCTTTCATTTGGTGCGTTGGCTTGGAAATTGCAGCCATCCCAATCTCCACAAGAACCCACTTGGAGGTGAGATTTCTGTGTCTTGGGCCTATTTCTGTTGTCTGGTTTGTGAGATTTCTGTCTCTGTGTCCTGGGTTTGTCTCTGTTGTCTGGTCCTGTTATATGGTTTGCGTTAAAAGTTGGCTTCGCGAAGGTTGTTTTTGGTTTGGCAGCCGTTTCTGTCTCGTGAGGAGATGGATGGGTGATCGGGCAGACATGCTAAGGGATCAGCGGCTGTAGCCCTGGGAGACGTCCCAGTAGGACAGGGACCCCAGGGATGCCTGGGAGGGTCCCATCTGGGTGCCGGGGAGGATACAGTGGTCCTCTTGAGAGAGGGGACGCGAGAGACATCCAGGCCGTCTGTTTGTCTGGGTGCCGGGGAGGATACAGTGGTCCTCTTGAGAGAGGGGACGCGAGAGACCTCCCGGCTGTCTGTTTCTCTGGCTTCGCGAAGGTTGTTTTCGGTTTGACAGCCGTTTCTGTCTCATGAGGAGATGGATGAGGAGACGTGCTAGAGGATCAGTGGCTGTAGCCCTGGGAGACGTCCCAGGAGGACAGGGACCCCAGGGACGCCTGGGAGGGTCCCATCTGGGTGCCGGGTGTAGAGAGCTGCGATGTGCTGCACCCTAAAGATGGCGCTGGTCTCCGCCTTCCACCAGCCCGACGGTGAGCGCTCTCTATGATAATAAGTTGATATTTGGCAAAGACCACTGATCTGGCTTGCTTCCGCATACGTAGACCTCTAAGATAGCACCACTTGCCTTTACTTGACTGGCTGTTCATTTAGTATTTAGCCTGTGGGTTGGGTCTGCCCCATTATTCGGAAGACTGTTTTCAAGGGACCTGAATAAACTGCTGGAGAAGAGTTTTGTGAGTTGCGTCATTCCTTGCTGGACAAGGGGGGGACGCGACAAAGTTGTGGCCCGTACAGGGAACCCAGAAAAGACTCAGAACTCCTGCAGTCAGGGGAAGCGCTGGTAAGTTCCTGGGATAAATCAGGACAATAAAGTTTCACGGAAATAGCGAACACAAGGTAAAGTTTCGCGGAAATAGCGAACAAAAGGTAAAGTTTCGCGGAGATAGTGAACAAACAGTAAAGTTTCGCAGAAATAGCAAACAAAAGGTAAAGTTTCGCAGGAAGTTGCGAACAAAAGGTAAAGTTTCGGGGGGAAGCAGCGAACCTAAAGTAAATTTTTAATCATGGGATTGTCTCAGTCACATCCAATTTTTCTGGCTCTTCAGGAGCTACTTTTAGCTAGGAATTTGAAGATTAAGAAGTCTACCTTAGAAAGATTTTTAAATGAGTGTGATTCTGTGGCTCCGTGGTTTGCGGTGTCCGGGAATCTTACGGTATCCTGCTGGGACAAATTAGGCAGGGACTTGGATTTTGCTTGGGAGCAAGGTACTCTGAAGCATGGAGTAAGACTGATTTGGAAAATGGTGAGGAGTTGTTTAGAAGATCAGAGGTGTTGTAATGCAATCAAAGAGGGAGAATCAGCTTTGGAACTGCTACAAGGGGAGAGATCTGAGCAGGTAGACAGTGAAAAGGAAAGTAAAAAAGGCGAAAGATTTGAGCAGGCAGACAGTGAAAAGGAAGACAAAAAGAAAGTTCCTCTCTATCCCGATCTTAGAAATTTTAGAGATTTTAGAGATTTAGAGGACTCAGAGAGCACGGATTCTGAAGGAGAGCTACACGCTCTAATAGAACAGTTGGAGAGGACTGTTATTAGAAAAAAGGAAAATAAAAAAGTAAAAGAGAAGGGCGTATCGGCGGCAGTCGGTGTGGGAGGAGCTGTTGCCATGGCGCCTGACACGTCAGCGGCAGTCGGAATGGGTGGAGTCGTCACTACAGCGCCTTCAGCCACGCTGGTGGCAGCTGATGTAAACAAAGCCATTGCCATGGCGCCTTTGACTCCTCCTCCATATCCAGAAGCCACTCAGACAGAGCAGCCAGTTCAGTCCCTGAAAGTAGGGAGATCTTTCTGCCCGGGGATGTGGACACAAGTAAGAACAGAATTACAGTTTGCCTATCCGGTATACCAAGACCCACAAGGGAACAGGTACGAGGAACTGCTTGATTTTAAAGTAGTAAAATCTCTTGCAGAGTCGGTTCGTACCTATGGTACTACCGCTTCTTTTACAATAGCTCAAGTGGAAGCATTAAGCAGACATTGTATGACTCCGAGTGATTGGAGTGGTCTGGTCCGCGCCTGCTTAAGTCCAGGGCAATACTTAGACTGGAAAACTTTCTTGATTGAGTATGCCACTGAGCAAGCAGCCAATAATCAGAGAGATGGAAATCCAGCCTGGGATAGAGATATGCTGCTTGGGCAGGGGAGATTTGCCAACCAGCAGATAGGATATCCTATTCAGATTTATGAGCAAATAAACAAGATAGCTATCAAGGCTTGGAGATCTCTCCCTAATAAAGGGGAGGTGAGTGAGAACTTAACTAAGATTCTACAGGGCCCTATGGAGCCCTTTTCAGATTTTGTGGCACGAATGGTGGAAGCAGCAGGGAAGATTTTTGGTGACCCGGATGCTGCTTTGCCACTAATAAAACAGTTGGTCTATGAGCAATGTACCAAAGAATGTAGAGCTGCTATCACCCCTTATAAGAACAAAGGCCTAGAGGCCTGGATGAAAGTGTGTAGAGAGCTTGGAGGGCCATTAACTAATGCTGGTCTTGCTGCTGCAGTAATACAGTTGGCCAGAAAAGGTGGAGGAAGTTCAGGAGTTTGTTTTAAGTGTGGCAAGATGGGACACTTTAAAAGACAGTGCCCCAGGGGAAGGAGTACAGAAAGTACAGGAAGTGTACAACGCCCCAGGCGGCCGGGGTTGTGCCCAAAATGTAAAAAAGGGAACCATTGGGTTAATGAATGCCGTTTAGTGATAGACATCCATGGCCAGCCTTTAACTCAAGGTTATGGTAGCGCTCGTCCAAAAAACGGACAGCGGGGCCCACGACCTCAGGGCCCACACATATATGGGGCAATAGAGAATCAGGACAAAGAACAGAATCATGAGAGATGGCCAACCCTCCGCCATCCTAGAGACCGCGGAGAGCCACTGCAGGCTCAGCAGGATTGGACCTCTGCTCCACCACCAGACTCGTATTAACACCCCAAATGGGGGTCCAGTTAATTGAAACAGATTTTAAAGGACCCCTTGAACCTGGTACAGTTGGTTTGTTGTTAGGGAGGTCATCATCAGCCTTGAGAGGACTTATTGTCCATCCTGGAGTTATAGATCCAGATTACACAGGAGTGGTTAAGATCATGGTAGCCTCCCCCCGTGGTATAACGGCTATCTCTCCTGGAGATAGAATTGCTCAATTGATTATGTTACCGAGCTTACATAACCGCTATGCAGCAAAGGACAGAGAGAGAGGAAAAGATGGTTTTGGGTCCACGGGCACGGATTTGACTTTTCTCTCCCTGGATTTGGACCAACGCCCTGTCTTAGAGTTAAAAGTTGATGGTAAAAAGATCCTGGGCCTTTTGGATACTGGGGCTGATAGGAGTATCATAGCAAAGAAAGACTGGCCTTCAGGTTGGCCCGTACAAGCCTCTTCTCAAACACTTCAAGGCCTGGGTTATGCTAAGACTCCAGATATGAGTGCAAGGTTATTAAAGTGGCAGGACCAAGAAAACCACTCAGGAGAAATGCAGCCATATGTACTTGAGCTCCCTATCTCCCTTTGGGGAAGAGACCTTTTAAAGGATATGGGATTTAAATTAAGTAATGACTATTCTGATTCAGCCCAACGTATGATGCAAGATATGGGATATGCTCCAGGCTTTGGAATAGGAAAATATTTGCAAGGACGAAAGAATCCCATACCTATGCAGCAAAGACAAAAGAAACAGGGCCGGGTTTTTCCTAGGGGCCACTGAGGAAGGCATTCCCATAACTTGGAAGACGGAGGATCCAGTATGGGTTCCTCAGTGGCCACTTTCCTCTGTAAAATTAAATGCAGCCAAAGATTTGGTGGATGAACAGATGTCTTTAAAGCATATAAAACCATCTGTATCTCCCTGGAATACACCTATCTTTGTCATTAAAAAGAAATCTGGAAAATGGAGATTATTGCATGATCTGCATGCCATAAATCAACAAATGCAGATCATGGGCCCAGTGCAGCGCGGCTTGCCGCTTTTATCATCTTTGCCAGCCTCATGGCCCATTATAGTTATAGATATAAGAGATTGTTTTTTTCTCCATCCCTTTGTGTGCCAAAGATAGTGAGAGATTTGCATTTACTGTTCCATCCTATAACCATGAGGAACCTGATCAGAGGTTTGAATGGGTAGTATTACCCCAGGGCATGGCAAACAGCCCCACTATGTGCCAACTATATGTGGGGGAAGCCATTGCTCCCTTGAGAAAGAATTTTCCAGATTTGAGATGTGTTCATTATATGGATGATATCTTACTGGCAGCTAAGAGTGAACAAATGTTAGATCGGGCCTATGAAGAATTAGTTCAATTATTAAAAAAGAAAAGGTTGTTTATTGCTCCTGATAAGGTTCAAAAGGAAAATGTGGTTAATTATTTAGGAGCGAAGGTTGGACCTGAAAAGATAATACCTCAAAAGATTGAGATAAGAAAAGATAATTTAAAGACTTTAAATGATTTTCAAAGGTTGTTAGGAGATATCAATTGGGTAAGAGGCTATTTAAAGCTACCAAATTATGAAATAAGACCTCTATATGATATTTTGAAAGGTGATTCAGCACTTAATTCTCCTAGGCAATTAACAGAAGAAGCAAGAAAAGCTTTATGTAAAGTGGAAGAAAGGTTACAGAGTGCCTTCCTAAAGAGATGGCAAGAAGGACAGCCCATTGCATTGTGCATATTTGCCACCTATGGTCAACCTACAGGATTGTTATGGCAGGACAGACCATTATTATGGACCTTTTCAAAGATTTCTCTGAAAAAATCCATAGAACATTATCCCACTGCACTTGCTGCTTTAGCCTTAAATGGTATCCAACAATGCTTGCAGTCTTTTGGAGTTGCTCCTGCCAGTATAATAGTGCCTTATTCCAGTTATCAAATTAAGATTTTGTGTGGCACTGTAGATGACTGGGCAATATTGCAATGTAGCTTTGAAGGAGTGATTGATAACCATTATCCTAAACATCCATTGCTATCATTTTTTAAGGAGCACCCAGTGATATTCCCTAAGGTTACTTCAGCAGTACCACTTCAAGGATCACCAAATGTGTTTACTGATGGCTCAAAGACAGGCTGTGGAGCCTATTTGATAGAAAGACAAGAGCCCGTGTTATGTCAATTTCAACCGGGCTCCCCGCAAATAGTAGAGTTGAAAATAGTAATTGAGGTGTTTAAAAAATGTCAATTTGCATTCAATTTGATTTCAGATTCAGTTTATGTGGTCAACGCAGTGAAAGTATTAGAATTAGCAGGTCCTATTAAGAATAGTAGTACTGTATGTGCCTTATTACAAGAGTTACAAGTTTTAATCTGGCAGAGAAAAAGGTGTTTTTATATTCAACATATCAGAGCACATACAGGATTACCTGGACCATTAAGTGAGGGTAATAATAAAGTTGATCAATGGACCAGGATGGAATGCATTTTTTGGAGCTCATTCCTGGATCAAGCCAGACAGTTTCACCAATTATTTCATGTAAATGCAAAAACTCTACAGCAGAAATTCCATTTGTCTAGAACAGATGCTAGACAAGTAGTTTTGGACTGTCCTCAGTGTGTGATTCATCATCATCCTCCCAGTGTGGGAGTGAACCCTAGAGGGCTGTTGCCACTCAAAATCTGGCAAATGGATGTTACCCACATTTCAGAGTTTGGAACCTTAAAATATATTCATGTATCTGTGGATACCTGCTCAGGTATCATACATGCTACACCTATGAGTGGAGAAAAGGCTCGCAATGTCATAGGACATTGCTTAGAAGCCTGGGCTGCATGGGGAAAACCACAGCAGCTGAAAACGGACAATGGACTAGCCTATACAGCTCAGTCCTTTGTCTCCTTCTGCAACCAGATGGAGGTACAGCTTAATCACGGATTACCATACAATCCTCAAGGACAAGGAATTGTGGAGCGTGCTCATAGCACCTTGAAAGAATGCTTGCAAAAACAAAAAGGGGGAATAGGCCAAGGCCGTACCCCCAAGGAAAGAATGTCTTTAGCCTTATTTACTTTAAACTTTTTCAATTTGGATGCTCAAGGCCGCTCAGCAGCGGACAGACATCAGGATTCCCATGGTTCACCTAAAAGCATGGTGAAGTGGAAGGATATTTTGACAGGCTCTTGGCGGGGGCCTGACCCTGTGCTAACATGGGCGAGAGGGTCTGTTTGTGTTTTTCCTCAGAATCAACAAGATCCAGTGTGGGTGCCTGAGTGCCTTGTGAGGAAGATTCGTCATGAAGACCTTCCTAAGGATCCTGGTGTTAGTAGCAGTGAGTATGTCAGGAATGACTGAGCCGAGATGGGGGATCCTGTCGATATTCCCAAAGCCGATGCCGGTCAGACATGATGCAACTGTGTTTCCATGCTTATTTAGCAGTAATAGAAGCCTAGGCTTACCCTACCTTCCCTTTGATGATCAGAGAAGCCCTATAGAAGGTAATAGAAATGTCAGCTTGAAGGGTATTTTGTGCTTTTTAATGAGCTTCAATAGGTCAGATGATACAAAATGCATTAAATTGTCTCAGCAGTCAGAAATTTTTTACCACAACTGAGGTTTGGGGGTAGGAGTGGTGGTTTGTTTTCAGGCAATGTTTTTCGTCTTGAAGGATGGTGGCCCACACGAGTCTCTGACCGGGACCCCCCCAAACAGCCACGCTGGGCACCTTTTTGTAGAGGATCCACAGGAGAGGAAGGACCTTTTCCCTGGACTGGATGTCAGGAGCGCAGAGCAGTTTGGGTTCAACAAGATTATTTTTCCTTTAGCCCCATGATTAGTAATATAGTGAATAAGTCTTGTACAGGAATGCTTGATATATCTACTAGGGATCCTCAGCAGACTGCCACCAATCCTTTTGATTTGTGGCTTTTGTGTGGAGTAAATGGAAGTTGCATGGACTTGGGACCTGTCATTATGCTTGGAGGAGGAATTTATCAAAGAGGTAATTTTTCCCTAGGGTCTGCTACCAGATTGGATTTCTCTAGTGGTAGTGGCTATGGTACTTGGAATTCTTTATTTCATTCTTACCGCAACAAGAACTTTTCAGCTTCGCCAGTATGTCTCTGGCCTCCTTTTCTGTGGATTGTAAGTAATGGGAGTGCATCCTTAGGTGAAGAAAAGTTAGTATGCACTCCAGGCACATGTTTTTATGCCCTATGCTGGAATGCCACAGCCTTTCCTGTGGCTGTGGTGACTAGAATGCCTCGATATGTACCAGTTCCTGTAGAGGCTCCTAATACCATGATGCTATTCAGATTTAAAAGAGATTTTGGCATCACTGCAGCTATTGTTACTGCTATCACTGTTGCTGCTGTGGGAGCTACTGCCTCAGCTATTGCCTTGTCTAGTTCTATACAGACTGCCAATGCCCTGAATAACATCTCAGCCACTGTGGCACAGGCATTGGATACTCAAACCTCTATGAATTCTCATCTCAAAGGAGGTCTTATGATAGTTAATCAACGTATAGATTTAATACAAGAACAGATTGATTCTCTTTGGCAACTAGCACAGTTGGGGTGTGAGTGGAAATTGCAAGGTTTGTGTGTTACTTCCGTGCAATATCAAAATTATACAAAAGCTGCTAATTTGTCTAGACAATTGTCAAAGTTCCTCTTACAGGATTGGTCGGCTGAATTTGAAAATTTGATGAGAGAGCTGAGAGCGACAATCATCCACATCAACTCCACTCGGGTGGATCTGAGCCTGGCTACTGGCTTGACTTCTTGGATACAGACGGCTATGGATCATCTTAAGGAGTGGGCGGGCGTAGGCTCTTTGGCGATACTAATGATACTAGCCTCTCTGGTTTGCCTATGGTGCATCTACAAAATGAGAGCCACACAAAAGCGTAATGCAGCCGTGATTATACAAGCCCTTGTCGCCATTGAGGCGGGCCAGTCCCCTCAGGCATGGCTTGCTGCCGTGAAGTAAATCTTCACTAAGCATAGTCCCTGCCCACTGAGGAATTCGTTCCACGGATATTAGGGTCTGGCAAGTCAGTGACGGAGTTGACGGGTAAGTCTCGGCCACCTAAGACAGGGCAGTCCCGAGTGGGGAGGCTGACCCAGAGACAGGTAAGAGTTTGAGCACCGCCCTCCTACAGGCTCAGGCCCACCGTGAGATCCCCAGATAGAGGGATTACGAAGCCTTTCCAGGGACTTTTACCAACTTTAGAAAAAATAAAAAAGGAGGAACTGTAGAGAGCTGCGAAGTGCCGCGCCCTAAAGATGGCGCTGGTCTCCGCCTTCCACCAGCCCGACGGTGAGCGCTCTCTATGATAATAAGTTCATATTTGGCAAAGACCGCTGATCTGGCTTGCTTCCGCATACGTAGACCTCTAAGATAGCACCACTTGGCTTTACTTGACTGGCTGTTCATTTAGTATTTAGCCTGTGGGTTGGGTCTGCCCCATTATTCAGAAGACTGTTTTCAAGGGACCTGAATAAACTGCTGGAGAAGAGTTTTGTGAGTTGCGTCATTCCTTGCTGGACAAGGGGGGACGCGACAGCCGGGGAGGATACAGTGGTCCTCTTGATAGAGGGGACGCGAGAGACCTCCCGGCCGTCTGTTTTTCTGGTGTGGTGCCGGCATTTGAGAGTGAGAAGGATTTTTCGTAGTGTTTTTCTGTGTATCTTATGTTTATGTTTTATGTTACTTGTGACAATGGGACAGACTGTAACGACTCCTCTAAGTTTGACACTGGATCATTGGACTGAAGTTAGAACTAGGACTCATAATTTGGCAGTTGAGGTTAAAAAGAGACCGTGACAGACTTTTTGTGCTTCGGAGTGGCCTACTTTTGACATCGGGTGGCCACCCAAAGGGACTTTTGACTAGACCATTATTTTTGAGGTAAAAACTATTGTCTTTAAGGAAGGACCAGGGTCTCATCCCAATCAACAGCCATACATTACTGTTTGGCAAGTCCTGGTCCAGAACCCACCCCCGTGGGTAAAACCTTGGGTGAGAGAAAAAAAGCCAGGCTCCCAAGCCCTGGCTCTCTCCATGGCACAGAGCCTAAATCAAAACAAAAGCCAGCTTCGGAAACAACACCTTCGGCTCTGCCTAAGATCTATCCCGAGATGGAGGAGCCACCCGAGTGATCGAGCCCACTGCAGCCACCCCCCTTCCCCCAGCCACCCCAGGCGTCCCCACACCAGCCCGGGCTCTGGCCGAGCCTGGAACTACAAGGAGCAGAGGGGGGAGGGCCGGCAACTGGCACTCGGAGCCAGAGAGGGTTGAGTCCAGAGGGACCCGATTCCATTGTGGCTCTACCCCTCTGAACGGTAGGGCCCCCGTGGACCCACCAGCTTTTCAACCCTTACAATATTGGCCTTTCTCCTCGGCTGATTTATATAATTAAAAAACTAACCACCCGTCTTTCTCTGAAAACCCTGCTAGTCTTACAGGTTTGGTGGAATCCCTGATGTTTTCTCACCAACCCACTTGGGATGATTGCCAGCAGCTTTTGCAGGTTCTCTTTACTACAGAGGAGAGGAAGAGAATTCTCTTAAAGGCACAGAAGAATGTCCCGGAGACAATGGGACCCCCACTACCCTCCCAAATGAGATCGATGCTGAGTTCCCCCTTGATCGACCATATTGGGACTTCAACACGGCTGCAGGTAGGGAGCGGCTGACAGTTTTTCCGCCCGGACTCTAGTGGCAGGTCTCAGAGGTGCGCTCGGCGCCCCACCAATTTGGCCAAGGTAAGAGGAGTGCTTCAGGGTCTTGTTGAGCCTCCGTGCGTATTCCTTGAGAGGTTGATGGAGGCCTACAGGTGGCACACTCCCTTTGACCCACCTCTGAGGGAACGAGCGGCTGTGGCTATGGCCTTTATAAAAATTTTGTTTGAGAGGCAGAGAAAGTGTATCATAAGAGAGAGACTGAGGAAGAGAAACAGAAAAGAAAAGAGAAAAAAAGAGAGAGAGAGAGAGGACAGTCAGGATTGCAAACAAGAAAGAAACTTGACTAAGATACTAGCCACAGTTATAAGAGAGAGATAGAAAGAGAGAGAGAGAGAGAGAGAGAGAGAGAGAGAGAGAGAGAGAGAGA
>CAJQZJ010031026.1:0-12596 GCA_907164525.1 Lophiomys imhausi
ATGAAAAAAATTTTGTAACTGTCTTGGAATAATAGAGGGAGGAAAAGTTTATTCTCATTCTATTGTAACAAATCAGTAGCTAATTTTCAGAATTAAAAATCAAGACTGTTATTAAATGTAGGTAGATAACCAAAAATAGTTAAAATTTGAAAGTAGAGTTGCTACCCAAGACTATGAAATACAGATAAAGTAGTGCTTCCTTTCATGGTAAGGATTATTTTAGTTTATTATTTTTTATTTTTTAAACAAAATGTCAGATGACATTCAGATCTGTTTTAAAGCAGCTTATTTTTATCCCATAAACATTTTCATCATCATCAAGAAAACTTTCATGTGAAATTAAATTCCAAATCAGTAATGTTGAAATAGTTATACAGATTTATGACATTGCATCTTCAGAATACCAAATTTTGATATTCTGGCCCCATATTCTACTAAATTTTATTAATATCCCCTGCTTTCTCACAGCATTTTTCTATAGATATAACCATGTATCAATTATGTTTTTGTTTTTCAGAACTACCAGTCAGTTCACCTCTTTGTCACGCAGTTCTAAAAACTCTTCAGTGCTGGGAACAAGTTCTTCTCCGACGACTTGAAATCCATGGTGGACCACCTCAAAACTATATCTCAAGTCACACTTCTGAAGAGAATGTGTCTGCAGGTCCTGCAATACTCCGTCACAAAGCTTTACTAGAACCTACAAACACTCCTTTCAAGTAGGCTTTCCTATGGATATGGTGGTGGTGGTGGTGGTGTTCAAAAAGTTTGGTTAAAAAAAAGAAAAGAAAAAAAGTTTTGCAGAATCAGGTTGTTCTTGGGTTATGGTCCACGCTTAACATTTTGTCCTAGGAGCATATCTGTGTCTTCAGTTAATGCTTTGGTTTTCAAAGGTTCTCAAGAATTTCTGTTGATAGTACTATATTAAGTATTCTAGGCTTTTTAGGATGCCTTGTCATGACTAGTAAGCTCTGGAATTGCAGAGTGAAAGTAACACAGAGAGTATGTAACAAAGGAGGCTTGGCTATTGGCCGGTAAACTTGAATTTTTGAAAATATTGGACAGATTAGCTAGATATGGCTTGAGGAGTGTACTTTCATTGAACTCCTACTCTGCAACAGAATAAAAGCAACTGTTTTACTAACCACGAAAAGAAAACCATTGACCTATAGGTAAGTTTATATGATACTTGCTTTATCTAGAAAGTCTTACTCTGAATAAATGTTTACATAGCTAAACAATATGTTTAGTTCTTTAGTGTCATCTTTGTTGTTGCAGAAACCCTTTTGGCCAGTAACAAGGAGGTTATATAAACTTACTGTGTCCACAGAAAAAACATTTTAAAAACTCGGTTTCTAGTTGTCTTCTAGGAAATACAACTTCTGGTTCAAGTTTCAGGAAATTATGGCCATCCCTTCTAGCCAAATCCATCTCTATTCTTGCTTTTTGTTAATAACAATTAGGAATGTTCAACTTATCTGCTTTCCCACTACAATAACAAAGTAATAGGAACCATAGTGTCCACTAATCCTAAAATATTGTTTTAGGATTATTTTTTTCTTATAACAATAAACACAATAGAGAACAATACGAACAACATTTTAACATTCATAATCCTTTATGAAAAAGCTCTTTGGCTGCTTTCCTTTATCATGAGGTGCTATCCTAGCTGATTTATTTTAATAAACACTGGTATAGTACTAAGGAGTTGTGAAGTCAATCTAAGAAAATACTAAGAATTCTGAGGTAAATAATTAAATGTACTTACCTATAGATCCAAAAATCATCTTGCACTGTCTGTGAAGAGGCTCTGGCAGTACTTGGTGAAGCAGGAAGAAATTCAGGAAACTTTTATCAGAAATATTTTCACAAAGAAACGATGTCTCAATGAGGTTTGTATATGTTAAAACTCTTTACTATTTTATTACTAAAGTTTCATAGTATTCAGTAACCATTAAAATAATTGAAGTTCTATATTTTTTTTGAAAATCCATTTGATATCATAAACATCTAATGTTTAGAAAACTATGTTAAAAGGAAAGGTGTGATATTTTCACATAGCAGTTTAACTAATGTTCTTGAAACTTTTTTTTAACATTTATTTTTTCAAGTTACATCTCAAAGTCCCCTCTCTCCTCCCCTCCCGATCCCCCCTCCTACCCTCTTTTCCCCTCACCCTCCTATCTGCTTGTGTTGTTGTTTTTTAATTTAAGGTGTATCTTTTTTCTCCCCAACAATTACCCCTTTTAGTCCAATAACAGACTCGTTTTCTTAAAACAATAAATACAATACAAAACAATAAGAACAATTAGGCCACAATTATGAAAATTATAGGGTATAACATACATTCCCAATGTCCAGTCCATATGCATTTGGCAACTGAAATTAATATTTTGTTGTCTATGTCTATGTCTCAATGAGTTTAAAGTTCTATATCTAACTCAGTTTCCATCCTAATTTGCATTACCAATTAAAACCATCTTCTTAGACCTAGAACATCCTTTTAATTCCTAAACAACTTAAAATTTAACTGTGAGACTATAACTGTCTAGTCTTCAACCACCTCAGAGACCTGAAAGGATAAATATACCTGAATAAACAGGACGTACAGAGCCAGCAGCTTCCAAAATTAAGAAATGACAGACAACTGGCTGGCTGGACAGTCCCCAATTTCTCTCAATACATTGGAGCGTCTTTCTTCAGCCTATTGGCCCAGTATCTCTGACAGACATTTAATTGTGAAGCAGGAATTATGAAGGACTTGCCTACCCTGTCTTGGCAGAGCTAGTCTGTCGACTTACCTGCTTCCAAGTTTTGTCCTTTTCGGTCAGCATTCTGTCTACAGTTGAAGCAAGGGATTTCTCTTGCCCAGTGACAAGCTTGCCACTAATGCAGCCATCTCCAAATGGAGATTCCTCAATGCTTATCATCTACTTAGAGTAGATTGGGGGTGCTGGGTGCTCTCAGGAACTGACATGTCTCAATATCAAAAAAAAAACCTTAAGAAAATATCTTTGAATGCCATATACTACAGATCTCTTGAGGTTTTTGAAGATCATCTATGTCCATATATTTGAATAAACAAATGTTGCTTGCCTCTTAGCAACTTGATTTCTGATTAACTTAGAAAATATCTGTGAGAACACTATGCTAGTACCTAACAAAATGACATAGATACTGAGTCAAGATTCTGATTCTTGATGCTTTTAATCCCAGTACTCAGGAGACAGAGACAGAGTCAGGAGGATCTCTGTGAGTTTCAAGGCCAGCCTGGTCTACAAAGTGAGTCCAGGTCAGCGAAGAATACAGAAAAACCCTGACTCGAAAAAACAAAAAACCAAACAAACAAACAAAAAAAAAAACCACCCCCCAAAAACACAAGATTCTGATTCTTGCATACTGTGTTTTGTGTTATAATGACCAGTTACTTAAAAGACATTTGCTATGATTTTTCATGTGATAGGTAGAATTAGTTGAAACTGGATTTACCTACTGAAAACATTCCGAATATGCATGTTTTTTCTTCTGTGACTTTTATATAAATAAAGGAAAATTTGCAAATCCAAACTACTTATAATTAAACTATAATAGCTTGCAAAATTACACCTTGATAATATCATTTTGATTTTTTGAGAGATTTAGTTCTCTAATAAAAAATATATTTGATAACATGAAGATCATGAAGATCTTGCCGTCTGAATATAAATGAACATCTTTTTCTTCATTGAAAATGTTTTGCAACTAAAAAGTATCAGGTGAACCTAAACAGTAGACATAGTTATTACATTTACTCCTCTTGAGTCATTAACAGAGTGTATAAATGAAGATGATCTCTGGGCCATGTTCTGAGTAATTAGTCTGAAAATAAACTTTGTACTGGTTTGGAAATGGGAGGAAAGACAGAAGCTGTAGTGTTAGAAAAATAAGAAAATAGAAGGGCTTTACAATAGATAAGCAAAAATCAAGTTGTTATTGAATGAGGAATAAAGGATGTTTTCATATATAGCTGTCTTTCAATTTAAGGACTGAGTTTTTTGTTTGATTTTTTTTTTAATTATAATGTGATTACATCATGTCCCCTGCCCATAGTAACAAGTTAATAATAAACAACTGGATGTATTGTTATTTACTGTTTGCTGTGACCATACTACACAAAAGAATATATAGCACTTTCATTAATTTAGAATTAAAAGTAAATACTTTGATAGTATATTGAAACCTAGGCAGACGTGAAATGCTGTTCATTTATTAATGTAACTGTCAAATATGGTTATATATTCAGTATGTGAGTTGTCACAAACAGTTCAAGAAAATAGTAAATATAGGTTTCAGTGAATGTGCTAGACAAGAATATATGACTAATTAAACTGTTTAGTGGAGAGGTATATTTTATTTTAAATAAATTTCTAAAAATTATAATTCATAGCTTTCTTATGTAGTGTATAAGGATACCACTACATTGTCCTAGATTTGGAAAGCTCACTCTGCTTGTTACTTTTTCTGTAGTGTGCCTTTTAACATGCACATGCAGTTTGGATTATCTCCGTGATTCAGCATAGAAAAATAGAGTGGTACACCATGCCATATTTCGTAAGAGTAACAGTTAGTGAGTAAACATATTGTATTTTATCGACTTTATTTTATGGGTGTGAAGCTATATTTGCTTTAGTGCTTGTCTAATACAGTATTGATATTTTTACATTTTTAACAAATATCCTGCATTTTCATTTTGTATTGAGCCCACAACTAAGTACATAATCAGAGAGAGGAATGTGAAACAGAGTTTTAGTCTTAGGTTTGTTTGAAGCTTCATGATACCTTATAAAAAATTGAAAAGTACTTTTGTTGTAGTTTTTAATTCATCACCAAGAACATAAGTATTAACTAATAGCTTTTGTAACATCAGTACACTAAGTATTTTTCTGAAGTATTTTTAAATCTGCAAAACAACTGTTTAACTTCTTTGAAATGTTATTATAATAAATAGCTTTAACTTACACACTGGCACAATCATTGAAAGTTATGAGAACCTTGTGGTAGTGTTTGTTTTGTAAGGAACATGAACTCATTTACAGCTGACTACGTGGAAGCAGATGTGCCTAACTAATATCCTCCCCATGTCCCCTTTGGCTTTTTATACTTTATGGGAAGCCATGGCACAAAAACTACCCCAAGTTTAAATTCAGCCATGAGACAGGTTAGCTATACCTTGTCTGGGGTGGAAAGGTGACAGGAGATATAAAATCAAGGACCAGGTTGCTTTCATTGTCTTCATTTTCTCATTCTCTACTACAGACATAGATTTTTATCCAAGTCTGGGCTAAGGAGAAAATGAGATCTTAAAAGATCCCTGTTTTACCCCGGCGTGGTGGTGCAGGCTTTTAATTCCAGCAACTGGGAGGTAGAGGCATGCGGGTCTCTGAGTTTGAGGCCAACCTGTTCTACAGAGCAAGTTCTAGGACATCCAGGGCTATATAAAGAAACTCGAGAAAAAAAAAATTCTCCTTTTTTGAAAGAAAAAGGTCTTGGGTTTTATGGAATGGACTCACTTCCCATTCTGGACCTAGCAGTAAGAATTGGTTACTGCCTTGTACTTTTGTTACTGATCATGATACTCCTGAAGAGATTTTAATAAAGGAATATGAAAAAAAAACCCAATAAAATGTTGGTTGTATAGAGTTAAATAAAATCTTAAATTTATAGAGTTTATAGAAAATTAATTTTTACTGGGAATTGACTAGCCTGTTTTTGGTTTTCATAAAATTGCCTCTTGTATATCACTTTTATTAAAATGATCATTAAAGCCATTGTGAATTTAGTTACAAGATTTATATATGCCATACTGAATATTTTGTTGCTACTATTATGTATTTCTTTATATGATTGAAAATGAAATTTTACCATTTCTTTACTTGACTTCATTTCTTTATCACATCTTAAAATTCTTATGTATCATAGACTTTTTCTGTTCCAGTGTAATGTAGGTTTTTGGTCATACTTTTTTTTTTCCCCCTAACTAAAATTTTTCCCAACATGATTGTATTTATTTGGAAATTAATTACACATGATTGGAGCTAGACCCTCAAAGCCATTCCCAACAAAAGTTGGATTTAACAATTAACATCTTTATTCTTTATCAGTTGTGTTTAATTTTCTGAGAACTTAAAAGTCCTGACTAAGCCTTTTTCTTTAATAAGTACTAATGCTACCTTTGAGTAAGGCTTTGTCTGCCTCCAACCAAGTTATTGACTATTCCTGGCAACATTATTAGTAGGAGGGAACTTGAAAGGTAGAATCAGAATTTTCTGATATGGATATTTTTTTTCAGGAATTATATGTCATGTATGTAAGACAATAATAGTTTAACTTTGATTTTTAGTTGACACCAGAGCTCTGAATTTACACATATGAGGTACCTTAGATAAATTCTTCTTTTATGTCAACATTATGACATAAATGAGAAAAAATATGCAGTAAAATAAAATATAGTGTTAGATAAGAAATGTTGAGCCTTCAAGATTTCCTACTCCTTAACCATACATTCTCCAACATACATTTTTAAAATATATGAAATTTAAGAAGATATTATTTCCGTATTCATTTTTAGTAATTTGATTACAAATATAAGTTTAAAAAATACCTCGGTGTTATGCATGTTCCATCTCATCTTCACTCTTTGACATGTGATTATTCTTTCTTAATGAAGTCATTAGAGGACCACAGTGAAACCATCAAAAATTCTATGATGGAGGAGCCAAACATCAATAAGGTACATAATCTCATTCAACTGAAATTTAAAATTGCATTCTTAATCAAAACAAAAAGAGATTCAGATTTTAGTTTTCAACTGGACTTGGTTCACAGTGGAATGAAACGTATCCCTTCAATTTACTGTTGGATCTTAACAACTTACGTGTTGCAATAATAAAAATTGGGCCTCTTTTGTTAATTAAAAGAATGTAGTTTTAAAGGGAGTTGAATGTTTCTTGTGTTGCCTACAGATTTTTCTGAAGAAATCCCTCTGAAACTTTTAGGAACTGTAATTACATGAAGAGCTATAAAGTTTAGTAGCATTGTTCTGTGTTTGCAAGTATCACCTTTAAAATCAAACTTATTTGAAAAATATAGCAATTATTACTGTATAGTATTTATTATACTCTGAAGAATAGCACAGAACACACTTTGTGCATAGTAAGTACCTAAGATCTTGAGAATTAAAGCAGAACAGATAAGAATTTGTACAGTCATAAATAACTCCTAAATTTTTCTGTGACCACAACATTCAGCTATGAGTCTTAAATTGATTGTAACTCATCCATTCAACCTTATATGACTCAGAAATTTTAAGACAATCTCACATCATTAATTTCAGGGATAAATTTTTCTCAAAACAATTTTTTAAGGACACTGATTCTCATTATTTCCCAAAGGAATCAGTGAATTCCACTAATTCTATGCAATTAAAAAAGACTGATTTGATATCAAGTGTATATTGTACCTAAAACTGGCAAAATAAATGTTTGCATAGTTTGAATTTTCTAGTGATTTGTCTTTGAATGAATTCAATTCAAAAATTTAGTTAAGTAACAATTTTCTTGCTTAGTGATACTAAATAATGTGTCTGTATCATTCAGAATTCTTTTCCATATATATTTTTTAATAATTTATTTTTTATTTCTTCAAGTTACATCTCAATCACAATCCCCTCCCTACTCGCCTCTCCAGTCCCACCCTTCCACCCTCCTCCCCCTCAACCCCCCCCATCCTCTTCTCTTCTTTTTTTTTTTAAATTAAGGTATTTCTTTTTTCCCCCCAACAGCTCTCCCTTTCAGTCCAAAAAATGATTCTTTTTCTTATAACTGAAATACAATACAAAACAACAGAAATAAATAGGCCACAATTATAAGAGTTATATGGCTTAGCATACATTCCCAATGTCCAGTCCATATGTATTTGGCACCTGACTTTAACATTCTACTATCTAACCATCTCCATGAGTTAAAGTTCTATATCTAACTCAGCTTTCATACTAACTTGCCTCATAATTTTAAAAATATCTTCTTAGATCCAGAATACCCTCTTGATTCCTAAACAACTCAAAATTTAACTATGAGACTCTAGCTATCTACTCTTCAACCACCTCAGAGACCTGAGAGGGATAAATATATCTGATTATATAGGAAGTGCAGGGCCTGCAGCTTCCAAAACTAAAAAATGACATACCAGTGGCTGCCTGGACAGTTCCCATTTTCTCTCCATACATTACAGCATCAATCTTCAGCCATTTGGCCCCATTTCTCTGACAGACATTGGTTGTAGAGCAGGAATTATGAAGGACTTACCTACCCTGTCTTGGCAGAGCTAGGCTGTCGACTTATCTGCTTCCAAGTTTTGTCCTATTTGGACAGAAGTCTGTCTACAGTTGAAGCAAGGGGTTTTTCTTGCCAAGAGAATGGCTTACCACCAATTCAATCATCTCCCACTGGAGATTCTTCGATGCTCATCTTCTACTTGGAGTAGAATAGGGGGTGCTGTCAGGAGCTGACATGTCTAGATATCAAAAAATCTTAAGTTAAGAAAACATCTTTGCTTATCTAAATATAAAAGATAGATAGGGCATCTTCAAAAACCTCAAGAGATCTGCAGAATATGGCATTCAAAGATGTTTTCTTTACTTAAGATTTTTTTTTGATATTGAGACATGTGAAGCCATATATTAAAGTCATATCTCATTAACACCATTTATTTTGTTCATATTAGATAAAATGTAGTATGAAAAGACAGAATAGAAGCTGAGCATTATTATATGTGCTGATCATTGTTGACACAAATGGTACAGCAGTATTCAGATACCTTGTCAGTATAATGAGACTGCATAACAATTGGTATGGATCAGATTGTGTTCTGTATTACTTAGATGATTTCATTTGATTCTTAAAACTGGTATCATATTGTTCTTACTATGCACATTTTGTTGTTGTTATTTTGTTTTGGATACAGAGTTTCTCTCTGTAGCTCTGGGTGTCCTGGAATTTGTTCTGTAGACTAGGCTGACCTTGAATTTAGAGATTGCCTGCTTCTCCCTAGTGCTGGGATCAAAGGTGTACACCACTACCACCTGGCTTTTTTAAAAATGATTTATTTGTTTTTATGTACATCAGTGTTTTGCCTGCATATTTGTGTGAGGGTGTCAGATCTACTGAGTTTGGAATTACAGACAGTTGTGAGCTGTCATGTAGTTGCTAAGACTTAAACCTGGGTCCTCTAAAAGAACAGTCAGTGTCTTAACCACTGAACCTTCTCTCTGACCCTTTATGCATATTTTCTTAATGAAAACTTGAGTCATTAAAAAAAATGAAGTAACTTTCCCAAGGTTATATATTTTATTTTGTAATAGAACTGGAATATAATGCATGTGTTCTAATTTTGCAGTCTTTGAAGTGCTATGCTTAGTCTACTGAGTCATATGTTAAATCATATTTTATATGATTCCATGAAGTTCTTTAATTCTGTGAAGATAGAATATCTAAAAATGTGTTCAAAGGACAAAGGGAGGCAGGGGTGAGGAAGGAAGCACACCAGTGTGTAACAGTGCTGCAAGTACTTCTTATCGTCTCAGGGAGACTGTGGGTAATAGCCACACAACAAAAATACTGCAGCACATGATGTTTCCCATAAATGTTTCATATGTTTTCAAAGAAGTAGATTTTGGTTATATACATTGGGGGTTATCATTGATTGGAGAATCAAGTATAAAAATAATTCATATTTCTAGGAACAATAACAATTATACGTTAACCATCTATGAGTGTTTAAAAAGGTTTGAAATAGGACAGTACTTCTCCATGACCCATGTAGCAATCTGCAAAGTTATAAGGCAGATATTTCTCAAAACCAAATGGCTTGTTCTGAGAAAGCCAAGACTGTGCCCCAGAGCATTTAACTTCCAGGTCAGACGTGTCACCATCAGTTTTAAATAGCCACAGATGGAATAAACCTAGAAATGTTTTCTTAAATCATAAATGCAAGATGTGTGCTTAGTGACAGATGGTTCCCTAAAATTCTGTCCTTTACACTTTCACTTCTTGTGCTATTTCCAAGATTTTGCTCTCTTGCATATGTTCTGATATGTGTTGCATATGTCTGCAAAATTAATATGTCATTTTACTTTATTTTAAGCATCTGGTTTGTTGATATATATATAATTTGTTGGCATTTTAACTGAAATTATTTGGAGCTAATTTATGTAAATAATTAAAAACCTAAAACAATTTATACAGTTTATTTATACAATTTATTATAGTTTATTATACAGTAAACCTAAAAGAGTTTATTGCACAAATATATACATTTCTGATAATCATTATGTAATGCTTGTATTGCTTATAAGTGTCATTTTTGACATTTCTTCAGGCCTCTCTACGGGTCATTTTGCTTGGGCTTTTCACTCAGTAGCAGAAGAAGAACTGCTGAATATGTTGCCGGCCATGCAGAAAGATGATCCAACTTGGTCTGAACTGAGAGCAATGGGTGTGGGTTGGTGGGTTCGCAATGCTCGCATCCTGCGCAGATGCATAGAAAAAGTGAGTATTTATTTGGGTATAAAATCAAGATAGTGTATTTTGAATATTAGTTCAATGGAATTCTGTCTCCTCTGATATTAGCTATTCCATTTTGTTTTAGAAATAGCATCATACTTTGTGTGTGTATGGTATTGGTTATTGATCCTAGAGCTTTATTCACGCTAGGCAAGCATTATACCAGTGAGCAGAGTCCCAGCCTAGTCTTCTTTTGACTTTTTATATATTTAATGTTCTCAGTACATTGCTCAAGCTGGCCTTGAATGTACAGTTCTTCTGTCTAAAACTCTTGAGCTGTTGTGATTCTAAGCCTCTGTTGCTGGGCCTAGCTATCCTCAGCCCTTAGTTAGCACATTTATTTACTAATGTATTTCTAAATTTTTGAAGTATTTGGTAAGAAAAATACAATAGTTTAGGAGGGCTTATAATCAAGACAGTAGATTCTGTTACCTGTTCCGTGTGTACTATGTTATTTTAAGTGCTTCTGTTGCTACTTTTGTATGTATACATAAGTTTATATGCTTATTTATAATTTAAACATAGAAGTCACATATATGAATTTTGTATGTAAATTATTTGTTCACTCACAAGCTACTTCTGTAAAAGATTGACTGCTATTTTCCAATTATAGGTAGCTAAAGCAGCCTTTCATAGAAATAATGATCCTTTAGATGCTGCAATTTTTTACCTTGCAATGAAAAAAAAAGCTGTGATTTGGGGATTATATAGGTAAGTAAAAGACTGCTTCAAAGCTAAAAGTCACTTTTCATTTAGAGTGAATGCATATAGTCCTTTTTGAGTATGTTTTTAGTTTTTTGTGTTTAAGGAGACTGTTGATAAGGAAAAAGATTACATGTGTTCCACAGTGGAAGAAACCAGATGATACCACTTCAGTTTGTTTTAGCATTTATCAGTCTAAAAACACATTTCCCCCATTATTTGCTTGTTCTAAGAACCTTTTCCTCATCACCAAGAAGCAGGGAGCCAGAAGTGGAGTAGAAAACACATGTATCAATATGAATTTGCATCAGCATCAAGGAACAGGTGTTTGCACGCAGTGGAGTCTCGGATAAGCATCTGTCCTCTGTTATTGAAGGACATGGACCAGGATGTTCCTGAATCAGCTACTTTTCTGGGTGCTCTTATCTTTTTCGTCTCACTTATCAACAGCACTGTAGTAGAAAATTTAAAAGTGGAAGTTTTAGCCAGGCGTGGTGGAGCGCACCTTTAATCCCAGTACTCGGGAGGCAGAGGCAGGCCGATCTCTGTGAATTCGAGGCCAGCCTGGTCTACAGAGTGAGTCCAGGACAGCCAGGGCTGTTGCACAGAGAAAGCCTGTCTTCATAAACAAAAATAATAAAAGTGGCAGTTTTCTTATAATCTAGCTAGCTCCCAAATAAGGAGACAGTGACTCACAGATTCATTCGACAAGCCTTGAAGAAAATGACTGAGCAGAGTCTCTAACCCTCTGTGTCATCCAGCTGCTTCCCAGCCACATGCCACGGGTCATTGCCATCCTGAGGTGACTTGGCAGGCTCTGTTCCTTGTGTGTCATCATTGCCCACCTGCCTCATGGCCCCTCTTCTTTCTCCTTCTACCTTGGCCTTTGGCTGGGATCAAAAGTCCAGCCTTCCTATCTGCTCTGCTCAGTCGTTGGCTGTTCAGCCTTTTATTAACCAATCAGAGATAATTAAGGAATATTGCTTACATCACATTGATACAGGAAATGGTTCAATATTCATGACAATGCCAGTGTCCAGAAGGTAACCAGAACTCGGGGCTCAGAGATCAGTTTCTGAACACACAGTGCACAAGATCCTCCTCCAATACAGGACCTGGTCTCCATGATTGCCAGTATTTCTTTGATGTTCTGCTTCAGAATGTCATTGTCTGGGGAAATGCTTAATATATGAGTTTTCTAAGAATCCAGATTTTCAGGATTATTTTCTATCAGAGAAGATTCTATTGTTTTTTTTTTTTTTTTGATTACCAAAGTCATTTCTACATAGGTAGAAC
>CAJQZJ010031029.1:0-11482 GCA_907164525.1 Lophiomys imhausi
ATGAGATTTGCAATGAGTAATATTTTGATATGTGTAACAAGATACAACAATGTCTTCTAGAAAACTCCATTCTTTTAAGAAATTTACACTGAGTCATAAGTGTTAGCTAAGACATCTAGCACAAGAGGACATTTAAAAGAGAGCTACTGAGGAGGTTCTTAGTGTGGACAAAGCAAGCACAAGAAGTGAAAATGCAACTGATTTACATCGTTCAACTTTCAAAGCAGTAAGAAGGGAAAAAAAATGAACCAGGAAACCATGAGTAAAAGCATAATTAAATTTCTATCTGAATGCCAGTAAAAGAACTTCATCTGGCAAATCTCTCATAAAACACAAGCAAATCTCTTCTGCATTGTAGGAATAGGTTGAGCTAGGTTACTTAGACTGAATTTTCTGTTGAAAACAACTTAAAATTATGAAGAAAATATTAAACATGTCTCGACAAAATGGAAGATTAAGTAGGAAGACAGGAAGGTAATGCAAACAGTGAAGCCACATTGCACCTACAGGTGAAGGCCAATGAGTCCAACTTGGACTTCAGATGTGAAATCTGAAGGAAAAGTATAGAGATATGGAGCATAGAAATAGAAGACCAACATATACTTAAATAAAATTCAAAGAAGAGAGGACAGGGAAATTCAATATTTGGATTAAGAGTCAAAACTGGTGGAAAACATTAATGCAGACTCAAGAAGCCACAGAATAGCAATTATAATAAGCATATAAGAAGAGATCTACACCTAGCCAACTCATAATGAAATTGGAGAAACTTAAGATTTAAAAAAAAAATGCTTTGACAATGACTAGAGAAAATAAGGTTACATTTCAAAGGAGCAACTGTTACATTGACGATTCTCTTCTCAGAAGCCACAAGACCATGTAATATTACTTGCAATGTATGAAGAGAGAATTTTACTCCCAATGAAAATACCTTTTGTAAATTGGGACAAAATAAAGACATTTTTCAAATAGACAAAAACTGGAATTTTGTTTTTCACCAAAAAAAAAAAAAAAAAAACAAAAGCAAAAACACAAACCCTCACTTAAAATCAATCTTAAAACACATGTTCAGGAAGAAGACACTACACCCGAGATGCAGGAAGGAACAAAGGCAGGTAAAGAAGGTGGTTAGTATTTGGCCAGGCCCACCCCTAACATTCCTAAGATATGGGTCAAGGATTTAAAAGGTGGCACAGTTTTCCCTTACTCTCTGAGTAAAGCTTCCTCTCCAAGTTCAAAAGGCCTTGTGTACTCTCAGGTGGGCACTGAAGCCAGCCCTTCCGATTTCTTTCCATAAGTATGTATCCTTTGGTCATCTAGACCCTCCTTTGGTTATCTACCCCTTGGGTCCAGAGACATGGGGAAGGGACTTACTTTCTCAAGTTCTGGAAATAGTCTCAAAATGTTTGGATTGGGAATTCCAGGGTTCTGGATTCCCATAACAGAATCTAGAAGCAAGAGGGAAAAGGAGGTATGTTTCAGGTAGGCATATTTTCTTGGTGCAAGAGACTTCTTACTCTTTGGAAAAGGGTATGACTAGAGAAAAGATTGAAAGGGGACTTCTAAATCATCAGACACAATCCAGAGGCCATGATCCCCCATTCCCCAGACCTAAGGGTGGCAAATCTGGCAAATCCAAATGAATTTTGACTATATAATAAAGAGTAATGCTCTAGTTTCATATAGTTGCTGTGATAAAACACTGATCAAAAGCAACGTAAGGGAGGGTTCATTTCTGCTTTCCGAATACAGTCTACCATTGAGGGAAGTAAGAACAGGAACTTAAGCAGGAAGTTGAATATGAAACTATAGAGTAACACTGTTTTGCTGGCTTGCTATTAGTATAATGTTTAGCTAACTTTCTTATATAGCCCAGGCAAACCTGTCCAGGGAATGGTACCACACACAGTGGACTGGGCCTTCCTACATCAAATAACAATCAAGATAATCCCTCACAAACATAACAGGCCAATCTGATGTGGGCATTCTCTAAACTGAGACTCCCTACTCAGGTGACTTCAGGCTGTGTCAAGTTAACAAAGCTAACTAGGGAAAGTAATAATATCTTACAGGAACTAGGGAAATATCAAATAAAAACATATAGCAGTGTTGAGAAGGTAGCTCAGTCGGTACAGACCTTGCCTAGCACCATATAAAACAGCCATGATGATGCACATGTGTAATCTCAGCACTTGGGAGGTAGAGGCAGGAGACTCAGAAGTTCCAGGTCATCCTTCGCTACATAATGATGTAGTAAGTTTGGAACTATCCTGGGCTACATGGGACCCTGTCTCCAAAAATAAACACTCACAAAAATCCATATGGTGGATATATGTACTGGGGATATATATGTATAGCTATATAGATATATAACCTATATAAATACATATAATAATGTAGAGACAAAACTTAAAATTTTAAATTAATTAAAGTCTTCAAAGTACCTTGCATTCATCCTAGATGAGGCTAAAGGTACTACTTATCTTTAAATATGGAAAAGTTGAGTAGATATGTTGTATGCTTTGGGGATGGGTACTAGGTCTTGCTATGTTTCCCAGACTGGTCACAAGCTCCTGGGGTCAAATCATCCTGCCTAAGTCTTCCAAGTAGCTATAATTACATACAGCATGCTCAATGATCAATGCATTGCAATAGCTATATAAGTTATAAAAGAATAGAAATGGCAGAGGTTGGAGGATTCATCTCAGTGGTAGAATAGGCCCTGGATTTTCAGCTCCCAATATGGTGTGGGTGGGCAGGAAGATTAGGGGAAGTGAAACTGGAAATAGTGCATCAAGCTTCCTAAATAGTGAAGAGGGAAAAATGGTGTTTAAAATAGTTGATTTGAAAGAAGACGAAAAAAGGGGAAAAGAAACTTTAGAATGGTTAGCAAAATAGTAGATTATGATAATTTTAAAAACATGAATACTTCAATGATTCATTATGTGTACATAAACAAAGCAATCCCATTTAAAGGCAAGCACATACAGGTAAAAAAAAAAAAAACCAAACAAACAAAAAACCACAATCCGACCTCCAGCTCCACGCTGCTACTAAGGCACAACTAGAACTTGTTCCTGAAAGTTTGAGAGTGAAAGGATGGAGACAACCTACATCAACCTTGATCCAAAAGGAAGCAATGCTAGGGATACAGTTCAGAAGAGGAGCATTTGCTTAGTGTGTACGAGACCCTGGCTTCAATTCCCAGTACTGAAAAGAAAAGATTATCTTGCCAAACATGGTGGTCCATGCCTAAAATCCCAGCACCTGAAAAGTGGAGGCAGAAGGAACAGAAGCACAAACTCATCCTTGGCTAATAGCAACTTGAGGTCAATCTGGGCTATATGAAACCCTGTCTCAGAAAAAAAAAACAATTAAATATTATATTATATTGATATCAGAAAAGTTATACTTTAAAACAAAAGCACTACTTTATGAACAAGATAGTTCATTCCAAATTTAGCCTGATCAATAACTAAAAAAATATTGTGTATCAAAACATGGGGTATAGTTGCAGATATAGTCACACTGAGATTTTAGAAATAAATAAAGGCCTCTGTTAAGAAAGTTGGAAAATAACCTAATAAGCCCTAAGAAGAAAGAAATGATAAAAATAAAAGCATAGGGGATGGAGAGACGGCTCAGAGGTTAAAAGCACTGACTGCTCTTCCAGAGGTCCTGAGTTCAATTCCCAGCAACCACATGGTGGCTCACAGCCATCCACAATGAAATCTGGTGCCCTCTTCTGGCCTGCAGGTATATCTGCAGACAGAACATTGTATCTTTAAAAATAAAATAAAATAAAAACATAAAGTAAGAACTAAGAAAAAAAGCACCAAGTAAATAATTAATAAAGTAAGGCTGGAGAGATGGCTCAGTGGTTAAGAGCACTGGCTGTTCTTCCAAAGGACCTGGTTCAAATCCCAGCACCCACATGGCAGTTTACAACTGTCTGTAATGACCAGGCAAGGTGGCACATACCTTTAATCCCAGCACTTGGGAGGCAGAGGCAGGCAGATCTATGTGAGTTCAAGGCCAGCCTGGTCTACAGAGTGAGTCCAGGACAGCCAGAGATACACAGAGAAACCCCGTCTCGAAAAATTAAAATTAAAATAAAAAAGAATTAAAAAAGTCAAAGTTATTTTCTGAGAAGACAATGTTGGTAAAATTGAGAGCCAGAAAGGAGAGGGTGGGAGGAAAGGAAGAGAGGACAACTAACCAAGAGAACCAACAAAGACAGCAATATTATGCAAACACTAAGTACACAAAAGAGATAAAGGGATCTCAGTGTAGGGGGTTAGATAAATTAGATTTAGAAAATGTATAGGGGTTTCTGATACTGTCTCTTAATTCGGGGCATGAAGACCATTATCAGCATGTGGACTAAAAACAGGAAACAAACAGGAGACTTAATAGACTGAAAAACAAGGTTGAAGTCAGGAAAAACAGGAAATACTCAATAGACTGAAAAACAAGGTTGAAGTCAGGAAAACAGGAAAGACTTAATGGACTTGAAGAAACAAAGTATCTGGCCTGACATTGTTTTCAGCTGCTAAGTGGGTGGAGCCCAAATTAAGCTGAAACAGAGTTCCTCCTATTCAAGGACAGTGCATGGAGCCCAGAAAAAAAAGAAGAGGCCCCTGATGCTAGAGAGCTCCAAGAGTCCTGCTGAAAAAAGTGCTGGCCATCGTTTGATGGCCAGATTTCCCTGAAGCAGAAAGAAGCTGGTGAGCAAAGAAAGCCTGAGCAAGACACCAAAAGGCCAAGGACTAAACCCTGTGGCTCAGCTTTTGCCTAGAGGGGTTTGATCTGTCCGAACAGTGGCCTAGGGGAAACTGTGCCTGGCTTTAAGGACTGAGGCAGAGCAGCTGAGTTCCTGATTCAAAAGAAGTAAGTTGGCCTGCAGATGGCTGGGGTCTCCCACAGAGAAGAAAGCATGAAGCCTTATTTAAGGTGAGACTGCAATAACCAACTTACCCTGACGAACCTGCATCTGAGAGATCCAGAAAAAGGACTGCTAAGTGCGTTAAAGAATCTACGACAAAGACTGTGTTCCTGACGACTGAGGACCTGCCCCAGAGACTGTATCATTCTAAAAGGTTAGAAAAATAATTATCAATAGGTTTAGTGGATAGGTTAAAGGGGTTGTAGGAGTTTATAGGATTAATAGTTAAATTGTTGGTGTTTGTTATAAGTGAATTTAGTAATAAATAAATAAGTGTTAAATAATAATTTAAAAGTTCGGTTACATCTCAGTGACAATTTTATTCAATAGTTTTTTTTCATTCTATACAAAATGGACAAATTACTATAAGGCTGGGGGAACAAGAACTATTAAACTAGAATAAGATGTTCAAAAATCTTCCCTCAGAGAAAATTTATTTAAAGGACAAAAATTTTAGCCTCACAAAAATTCAAAGAGGAGGCAAAAACAGTAGAACACATCTTAACTCATTTTTCGCAGCATCAAGGGAAAGTCTTTGTGTTTTTACTACATGCACGAGCACACACACATAATAGTAATTTACAGAATTCTCTGGAGTGCTCACAGAAATGCATAGCAGCAACTGTAAATTGAAGTGATAAGAGTCACCAGGAACTAAAGCTAGCATTGCTGTGGTCAAAGAAACAACACCACACATGCTGAAAGAAGAAATAATCTATTGCATACAGATGACAGAAGCTGGGTTAGCTGTAAGTGGTGAGCATGACTCTGAAATGGCTGCCTTGTGTAATATTTACCATAACAGATCACAGCCAGTGTGGAAGTGTATAGCATATGTGAGGATGTGAGGCTTTCACATCTCTAGGAGCAAATGGAAGGAAAATGATTTGTTTAGTCTACACAGTAGAAAATTATGTTCTTGATAAGTCTTAAGAGCTTTCTAAAGCAGGAAAAATGTAACTTTTATGTTTAAAAAGTGAATTGACACCAGACTGCAAGACTGGAAGTCAATTATGCACATTAAGCACATGAACTCAAAAACTGGGGAGAGGTCTTATTTTTCAGGTCTCTTGCACAATTCCACATTTTCCCACCACACGACTGATGGCCCGTTTGAATTAGTGGAGGAGAAGTGAAGGCATACTTCATCTCTCTCCACTTGACCTTAGGGGTCTTCCCCCAAGGCTCAGAGTACATATGTTCAACATGCACAAACAAGCAAACATGTAGGGCATGTTTGATGGAACAAACTGTGGGCGTTGGCATCCAAGCTCCACCTCCTACAAGTATAACCTTGAGATGTTCATTAACCTTTGCGAACTTTACATCTAAAGAAATGGAAGTGAGAATAAGGCCAGATTCATAGGATTCTATAGGGATTAAATGAGGTAATATATTGAATGTCTGAATAGAGTCAAAACATTAGCTGTGATTATAGCAGTCAGAAGGTAAGTGTCAGTGTGTTCTAATGCTGAGTTTGAACACATTTTGGAATAATTTCTTGCATTTGTTCATCTAGTTTTCATATATTTTCTGAGGTTCTCTTATATGCAATGCACTATGCAAGGGCCTCTTGATTTTCCAATAAATAAGACATATTTGTCTTGCCCTTGAGAGTATATAGTCATTAATTACGTTCAGTAGCTATTGGTGTTGTCAGATAAATAGCAATGTTTTTCAAACCTGGTAAACTTAACAGATACTTTCTCTTCATGAGGCTCAGGTTGTCTTAAAACAATAACAAAAATTAAAGCACTAGAATATATTATGTTCTTCTATTGAGAATTAGACATCACCTCACCCCCATCCCTACAGCAGTCACTCATAAAAGATTTTTAAATGGACTTAGTCCCAAATCTGTTGCTACAAAATACTTCTATGAATATGTAGAGGAAAGATATAGGAGAAGAAACTGTGGTGGTTTAAAATTGTCAATTTGACACAATCTAGAACCACTTGAGAAGAGAATCTCAATGAGGGATTATTCAGATCAGGTTAGTGTATAGGAAGGGTTAGGTTGATTATGTTAATTGACATGAGAAGACTGTCCCACCATGGGTGGTGCCATTCCCTAGGCAGGGGATCTTGAACTCTATAAGAGTAGAGAAAATAAACAGCAGTTATCACAACAACAGAAATGAAACTAGAACAGAGACTCTCTCTAAAAGCATCCTTTCGGGCATTGACCTGCACTGAGGTTGGAAGTAGGAGTTGGTCAGAGCACATGGTATGAATGTTTCAGGAGATCATATGGTAGAGGAAGGTAGATTCTTGGGAAAGACAAACTTCCGGTACTTCCCAAATCAATATGCTGGCTCTTTTTTGCTTTTGTTATCATACCATGTCGACTTTTGCTTTAACTCACAGCTTGCATATCTACTAGTTATGTAACCTTACTTGGGTGTTTAAATCTTATTTATAACAATAACTTACTTGTATCTATTTTAATTGTGTATATTATTTGTTTTGTAAATAATTATAGGAGTATTCTAATTTAAATTTGTTATAACAAATGTTTATATTGTGTATAAAAATTTGACAATTTATATCAAGTAAAACCCAGAAAAAAGAACAGTATTTGAGTCTCAAAAAAAAAGGAAAAGTAATAATGTTGGGGAAAGCTTATAAGTAGAGCACTTGTTTAATACACACAAGGCCCTGGGATTTGATCCAAAGTACTTCAAAAGGAAAGGAAGGGACAGAAAGGAATGGAAGAAAGTCAGTAAGTGGCTTCAGAATTTCTGTACAGAAGGAACTTAAGCAGAAATCTGTTTGGGAGGTACTCTGCAAGCATGTTTACTGCACTTCAGGCAACCAGGAAAACACATTGTCTATTCCAAAACTTGACAAAAGCTGTTAGGGCCAGGGAAACCATTCCAAAGAGCAAGACAAGGGTACTAGTTAGATAACAGCCCAAAAATTCCTATGTAAATAATCAGTTTTCTTCTTCAACTTCCATTACACCATGTCATTTCAATGTCTACTCCCACTCCAAAATGGCTACCCTTTCCTGAAAGCCTAGTAAAAAATAACTGGATTACCAAGAAGAAAGGTTCAGCAAGGGCCTTATGGTGGGTGATCAGAGTAGATCTGGGGTGGGGTAGACTCTTCTAGAGACAATAATTGGCTATGTATCACTTCATATTCTGTATCTTTTTATTGAAAAAACAATTTTACCTCAGATATTCTGTACCTAACCTTTCCTAGAACCTAAACTCCTTGACATCAAGAATTGGGGCAGTTATTTACCAGTTGTTTCCAAAGGCAAAGGCAAATTATTTTCTCTAAGAAGGTTGAGTAAATGACTATTGACTGACTAATAAATTTGGCCCTGAGCTGAAAAGGGGGTATAGGGTCATTCATTACAGCACAACTGAGAGGAAGACCAGAAGGATGCTGGCGGGAAGAAGCAGGGTATCTATTTAAAGCCAAGAGCATTTCTGATTTGCTGATTTGTATCTTTTAGAATGTTCTATCATGCTTTATTTGGTACAATTATTAGCTCAAAAATGGCAGTCTCACATTAATGGTGTCATCTTATGTGAAACAGAAACATCATATTTTCAAAATCAAGGTATTTAATAAAGAAACAATCCATCATGTCATCTTAGAGGCCAACTGACCTACTTCTGCCTTTTTGGCAACTCACACTAGGACAAAAGTTGATGTTCAAGGAGGAATCCAGGATATGAATGCAAAGAAGAAATAAGTAATCACAGTGAGATTCCATTGATCATAGTAGGTTCTTTAAGAAGAAAAATGCATGTCTTAATGAATTAGAACCCAAACATGCCAAAATCTCCATTAAGCAATGTTTAAAGAAGGCAAGAAATAATGAAGGCCAAACATGTTCTTCTGTCCTAGGATGGATGAATGGATTACAAAACCCGTCTCCCTGCTTAATATGAAATGGATGTATGATTGCCACCAAAACATTAGCATAATCAAAAGGAAACAAATTAACTGTGAGTTGAGAATGGAAATCATTTTATTGAACACTTATAAAAATGATTTTCTACACTGTCTGAAAAGGACAAAACTTGGAAGCAGGTAAGTCAACAACAGCCTAGCTCTGCCAAGACAGGGTGGGCAAGTCCTCCATAATTCCTGCTTTATAATTAATGTCTGTCAGAGATACTGGGCCAAAAGGATGAAGATAGATGCTCTAATGTATTGAGAGAAATTGGGGACTGTCCAGGCAGTCAGTTGTCTGTCATTTCTTAGTTTTGGAAGCTGCTTCCTCTGCACTTCTTGTTTATTCAGATATATTTATACTTCTCAGGTCTCTGATGTGGTTGAAGTCTAGATAGTTATAGTCTCACAGTTAAGTTTTAAGTTGTTTTGGAATTAAAAGGATGTTCTAGGTCTAAGAAGATGGTAATGCAAGTTAGGATGGAAACTGAATTAGGTATAAAACTTTAAACTCACTGAAATAGATATATAACAGAATATTATTATTAGTTGCCAAATACATACAGCATTTGGGAATATATGTTATACCTTATAATTTTCATAATTGTTGCCTATTTTTTCTTATTGTTTTGTATTGTATTTATTGTTATAAAAAGAACCTTTTATTGGACTAAAAGGGCGAGTTGTTGGGGAAAAAGATACACTTTAAATAAAAAAGGCTTAACAGATATAAAAAAATATTTTCAGACTCAGAAAAATGCACATGGCATCTATTCACTTATAACTGGATTTTAACCACATAGTACAGGATAACTATCCTACAACCAACACACCAAAAAGATCAGGAACATAGAGTTTGTTACCTATCAATGGGACAATTTGCCCTAGGGGTGCTACCATGTAGGCCCCCAGTGCAAGAGGAAGCTCTTAGCCCGCATGACTGTTGAACTGAGAGGGGCTGATTTGTAGGGACACTCCACGTTGGAGGAGTGGGATGGGTGGGAGAGGGAGGAGAAGGTGGGAGGGTGGAACTGGGAGGGGTGGAAAGAGGGCACTATATTGGAGATGTAACTTGATGTAATAAATAAACATAATAAAAATTAAAAAAATAAAAAATATTTCTACATAGGAATTTCAAATAATATTTTGATGTCATTTTACAACTCAAGAATACTATGTCTCCAAACCACAAGGATATCTCCTCAATTATGTTCATAGCAGCCTTATTTGTAATAGCTAGAAACTGGAAACAACCCAGAAGTCCCTCAACCGATGAATGGATTAAAAAAAAAAAAAAAAAAAAAGCCGTGGTACCTTTACACAATGGAATACTATTCAGCTATCAGAAACAAGGAAATTATGCAATTCGCAGCCAAATGGATGGAACTAGAAAAGCTCATCCTGAGTGAGCAAACCCAGACCCAGAAAGATGCACATGGCATCTAGTCACTTATAACTGGATTTTAGCCATATAGTACAGGATAACTATCCTACAGCCAACGGACTGAAAGGAACAGGGTAGACTTTGTTACCTGTTAGTGGGACACTTTGCCCTAGTGGAGCTGCCATGTAGGCCTCCAGTGTGAGAGGAAGCTCTTGGCCCTCATGTGGCTGCTGAGCTGAAAGGAGCCTATGATATGTAGGGCACCACACACTGGAGGAGTAGGATAGGTGGGGGAAGAGGGAGAGTGTGGGAGAGTGGGATCAGGAGGGATGGACGGAGGGGACTGTGATGGAGATGTAACTTGAAGTAATAAATAAACATTAAAAAAAATATAGTAACCCCTCCCAAAAAAAGAATACTATATCTTCAAAAATCTTACCGACAACTGCAGTATAGAACACTTAATTATTCCTGGTAATACAGTTGATTAGTGAACAAGAGGAGGCTCTGTTTCCTCCTTTGGAACATTTTTAGGTAGAAAAGTAGGGCAAACAACAATCACATTTGATTTGTTTCTCCCAGTAGATGAAAAAACTTGCTAATGATACCCAAAGCTGGACAGCATGTGACAAATTAAACGCTTGCATACACCACTGCTGAGAATGAAAACTTTGAGATTTTGATGTTTGAATTATATATACTTTATTTTTTTAGATTTTATTTTACTCATAATGCTTTTATTTTTTGAAATTAAAATAAAATTACATCAGTTCCCTCTTTCCCGTTCCTCCCTCAAACTCCTTCCATGTACTTCACAAAGAACTTCAAGCAACTAAGGACTGCTGAGAGAGAATTAGTCTTTCCCAGGGATGAGCCCCCTAACTGGTTATCTAATTCTAACTAGTCAGTGCTGAAATCATATACATACGAGTAACACTAGATGAACTGAGCAGGTTATATTTAAATATCTATGCATATATATGCATAATTTATTTTGAAGATATTATCTTAAAACATTAAAAATGTGCAAACAATGTTATTACAGCCTTATGTGATGTGGGGGAGGAATTCTCAGGAGATGAATATTTAAATGATGGCACAGCCACATTATCCAATATGATTTAATGGATAAAAGTGCAGTAGACTTAGATGTCCCAACATTATAGAGACTGCTAGTACATATAAATCAAGTGAAAAAAAAAACAAGCTTTTGATATACAGAGAGAGAGAGAGAGAGAGAG
>CAJQZJ010031033.1:0-14133 GCA_907164525.1 Lophiomys imhausi
AAGGTGGGACTGGAGGGGGGAGTAGGGAGGGGATTGTGATTGAGATGTAACTTGAAGAAATAAAAAATAAATTATTAAAAAAAAAAAGAAAAGCAGGGAATAGGAGAAACACCCTCTCCCAGAATAAATACAACTAATATTTTTTTCTGATTTCAACAAGTCTGCCCTGAAAACATACACACAGGAACTGTTATTCAAAGTGATTACATTATGTTATAATAACTCATTCACACACACACACACACACACACACACACACACACACACACACACAAATACTTGTACACTTTGAGTTCAATTAGTTAACAGAAGAGTCCTTCGATTTGGCAGGGAAACAGAGTTTTTTAGGAGGATTTGGAGGAAGGAACACAGAAAGGATGCAAATAAATTATATTTTTTAATACAGGTAATATTTTCATGTAAAATATGTACAGAAAGAATCTACAATAAATAAACAACCAAACTCTGAAAAGTAATGCATTTTTAGAATATCACGAAACTTATCTTGTATTAAATTTAAAAATTCTATGAAGTAATCAATGTTCTACTTCTTGTATTTGGTTTTCATAAAAGAAAAATAGTCTTGGCTCCTAAATACATTACACCATTATTCATTATACAGGAAACTCTTTACATGTCAATATGGATAAACAGAGCACAGTCATCACCTGGACCTTCTTCTTCATCTTCAAAGGATGTGCTCTGTTCTTTCGAAGATTTGGTGACTCTTTTCCCCTTTGGCTTTTTCTCAGCTTTATTGAGGTATGAAATGAAAATGAAAAATATGTACATTTATTGCCAGGACACATTATGTTCAATTCACTACTGTGACATCTAACAAACCAGCGAATATTAACAAACAAGCTAACTGTGAATAAGAACACTCTTAGTAGAAAGGCAAACAAAATTGACTTGCAGTAAACAAAAATTTCTATCAATTAATGAATGTGCTACTTCTTGTATTTGTTTATTTAAAACAGAAAACCTGTCTGGCCTCCTAAAAGCATTGCACCATTACTCAATATAAAGCAAACATCTTGCAAGTCAATATAGATAAACACAGCAAAGCCATTACCTGGAGCTTTACCTTCCTCTTCAATTGCTGTGTTCTGTTCTTTCCAAGGTTTGGTGACTCTTTTATCCTTGGACTTTTTCTCAGCTTTATTGAAGTATGAAATTAAAACCAAAAATATGTACATTTAAAGCTATGACACATTATGCTCCATTCAGTATGTGTGACATCCAGTAAAATTTCTAATACTAATGCATATCCTCTAATATGCCACTGTTTTAAAATAGGCTACCATCATGCTCACATGATGTGTAACAATGCCCATCATGCCATGATAACCTTACAGATGCAGCAGTAGCACACACCACTTGGCTGTTAACCAATAACTCTTTCCTTGTACTTAAGAACTGCTCAAAAGGAGACACAACATGCCTATTACTGGAAACCAAGTTAAGAACTTCCTATGGGTGAAGTCAAGATTATTGAGGGGAAAGTTTACATCTAAACCAGCACACTCTCTAGCAAGAATCTCTACATATTTGTCTTTTTACCCATTGATTATTGTAGTTGTCATTCTTCATCATGGTAACTTCTCTTTGCATCAGACAGAAAACCACTACAGAAAACCACAACTAATCAAAGCACAGATTAGTGGAGTATAGTCCAATATGTACATCTATAGAACAAGTCTGAACCTAAATAAGACTCAGGGAACACTGCCCCTGATGGGATGGAAAGATTCTACAAGCAAGAGAATGAGACAATTTGCTATAAGACTGTGTGTCCTAGTAATACTATAAGTGACACCCATAGTCTCACATACATCACTTCCAAACATGAACTGAAGAATGATACCTGTATGTATGCAAACTATACAGAGAAAAGCTTACCAGGCCTAAACCCTATACAAAGAAATATAAGGAAGTGAGGAATTCTGGGAACAAGCCAAGTGGACTTTCCTGGGACAGCACATACAAACTGACGGTCTGGTACCAAGAATGCAGCCCTAAAATCATATATACATTTGCCATTATACAGACTGAACAGGTTATATTTAGGAGTATTATGTACATGCATAGACATGAATGTATGTGGTAATAATTAGTGAGAAACAAGGCCATGAGTTTGGAGGAGAGAAGGGAGGGTATATGGAAGGATTAGAAGGGAGGAGAAGGTGGGAGTAAGTTTAATACAAATTATAATCTCATAAAAAAGAGAGAAAAAACTTTATAACATGAGAATAATCTCTAATTAGAAAACAATCTATTTCTCCAACAGGATGAACTTAATTATAATGAGACAAATTTGACTTAACATATTGAAAATTTCTACCAATTTATTACTGTGCTACTTTTGTATTTGTTTTCTTAAAAGTGAAAGACAGGGTTCAAAGAGATGGCTCAGAGGTTAAAGAACACTGAGTTAGATTATATTAGGCTACATTGGCATTGATCTTTTTATACTGATACAAAATTAAGATTAAATGTAAGATACTATACCTAGCTAGGTAATGCTTAAAAATGAAAAGTGAAGTTTTGGTCTTTTGTAGCAACTGTCAAGTATTGTTTAGGGTAATTAAGATATGCAAACTAATAGTTATTGAAGCACGTCATTATGTTAGGTACTAGGGTAGCCCATCACAGTAATTTTCTAAGTTAATCATAAATAAAGTTGCTAAGAGACAAGCAAACTTTGGTTATCCAAATATAGTGATAGATAGGTGGTCTTCAAAAACCTCAAGAGATCTGTAGAATATGGAATTCAAAGATATTATTTTAACTTAAGATGTTTTTTGATATTGAGACATGTCAGCTCCTCACAGCACCCCCTATTCTACTCCAAGTACATGATGAGTATTGAAGAAGCTGCAATTGAAGATGGTTGCATTAGTTGCAAGCCTGTCACTTGGCAAGACAAATCCCTTGCTTGAACTGTAGACAGCACACTGTCCAAAAAGGACAAAACTTGGAAGCAGATAAGCCGACAGCCTAGCTCTGCCAAGACAGGGTAGGCAAGTCCTTCATAATTCCTGATTTACAATTAATGTCTGTCAGAGAAATGGGCCAAAAGGTTGAAGATTGATGCTCTAATGTATGGAGAGAATCAGGGAACTGTCCAGGCAGCCAGTTGTCTGTCATTTCTTAGTTTTGGAAGCTGATGGCCTGGCACTTCCTGTATAATCAGATATATTTATCCTTCTCAGGTCTCTGATGTGGTTGAAGACTAGATAGTTATGGTCTCATAGTTAAATTTTCAGTTGTTTAGCAATTAAGAGGGTGTTCTTGATCTAAGAACATGCTTTTAAGATGGTGATGCAAGTTAGGATGGAAGCTGAGTTGGATATAGAACCTTAAACTTATGGAGATGGATGCATAGTAGAATGTTAAAGTGAGTTGCCAAATACATATGGACTGAATTGCAAATGTATACTAAGCCTTATAATTTTCATAATTTTGGTCTAATTATTTTTACCAACCCCACAACTGACAGAGGGATAATATCTATTATTTACAAAAAAACACAAGAAATTAAATGCCAAGAAAACAAATAACCCACTCAAAAAATGTAGAAAAGAGATAAACAGAGAATACACAAAGGAGGAATCCCTAATGGCTGAAATACACTTGAAGAAATGCTCAGCACCCTTAATCATCAGAGAAATGCAACTCAACACGACTCTGAGATTCCATCTCCCACCTGTCAGAATGGCTAAGATCAAAAACTCAAGTGACAGCACATGCTGGCAAGGTTGTGAAGAAAGGGGGACCCCAGTGTATGAGGAGGCTCATGGCCCTCATATGATTGCTGAACTGGGGTAGGGGACTGATATGTAGGGACACTGCACTCCTGAGGAGTGGGAAGGAAGTGATAGGGGGCAGAGGTTGGGAGGGCGGGACTGGGAGGGGTGGAAAGAGGGCACTGTGATGGAGATATAACCTGAAGTAATAATAAACATTTAAAAAATAAAAGTAAAAATGGTGCACATTTAAAACTAGAACAAATTATGCCCAGGTATGGACATCAAATAAAACTTCCTATAATACAATACAGAATATGTCATCATGAAAAGGTTACCATCATGCTACATTGTACACAGCCTTCAGTTGCCTGATATCCCAATTCAGACAATGTCAATGCTAGGTGTGAAGAACACAATCATTTTCTTTGTGTCAATGTTCACAGTTTTAAGAGAGAGAGATTTGGATTTCAGCATCAACATTTTCACAATTTCCTTAACAGACAAAAAGGATTTTACAAAGCAAGAAGTACCAGTTTTAAATAACAATTGCTTAGAGGGAGACATATGAAACAGACAACCATGTACATGCCCACATAACTTAAAACAATCTACAATTTTACTTTGTGCTCAAAGGTATTTATAAACAGGGCAAGTGATAAAAAGCATACCAAAAATGCAGCATTTTTATTCTACTTCTACTCACAAAATATGATGTAATCTATACTCAGCTCCCAGGGTAAATATATGGTCATTAACTGCTGTCAAATCTCCTCACTCTATTTATAACTAACTTCACCTATGTATACCAGACTCTTCATATTTCCTTCTTAGCAACTACTTTACACTCCAGTTTCAAAAATCACAATTTAAAGGACTCTAGTACTTTTATTAATATTACTTTTTCGTTCAGTCTCCTTATCATCATTACACAACTTTGGCCAGGACCAGGCCACTGATGCCTCACATTGACATCGTCACTCAGGATTCGAGCAAATTATTTGATATGGATATTCTTGGCAATTTCTAGAATTGTACCTCCATGACAAAAACTGTCGCTTGGTCTACTTTCAAGTTCTTAACTTGTTATTTTTAATTTTAGACCAACTGATCTTGTTTTACACACTCATTACAAAGGTTAGCCTCTATGTACTTCTAATCCATTAGGTTTCTTCTGGCTTTACTCTACTCCTGATGCACCCAACTGTTCGCCTCCATCAATAATTCTAAATGAAGTATCCCATCCTCCAACACTCCTAAGCATGTGTCAGATCTTACCTCCAAGTCATTTGAAATCAGCTTTCTCTACTCAAAAGCAAGAGAATAAAGATTAGCGATCTAGTTTTATAGAGAGCTAGACAGTAAGTATTCTGATGGTTACATATGGTCTCTTTCATTTATTCTTCTTTGAGTGATTCTCACAAAATCCAACCAAAGAACATTAAAAAAAACAATTTTATCATACAGCTACATGGGATGGATATGGTCTACATAATGTAACACATAATCTTAATACAAGAGATGCTATTTTAATTGATTTCTAAGTAGTTTCCTACAATGTTTTATTATGGTTAAGTTCCCACCTCTATCTCTCTCTTCTCCATTCAGCAAAGTATTCAACACCCCACTTTATATGAAAGTAGACTAAAGGCTGTCTTTTGGAATGACTTAAGTTATTCCCATTATACCATCTAAAAACTATGCTTAAGGCTGAGGAGGTGGTTCAGAGGGTATGAGTACTTGTTGTTTCCCTTCCAGAAGACCAGTGTTCATTTCTAACATCCATACAAGTGAAGCACAACTGTCCTTAACAACTGCCTCCAGAAATATTCAACACCTTCTTTTGTCTTCTGGGCACATCTGCATATATGTGCAAAAGCCCACATACAGAGACACACATACAAATAAACTAAAAATAAATGTTTTTAAGCTTCCAACTCAATAACTTAAAATCTCAAGATAGTTAAATTGCAAAAATACAGAATTCAAAAGTCTTAATTTTAAAGATGATTAATGACCTCCACTTGAACTCAAATGAACAGAAAAATAAATTCAGTCAGTCCATTCAGATATAGGATAAGAAACTCAATAACTTACATAGAAAATTCAGCTGAAAGTGATTCTGAATAAAAGAGCTAAGCAATGAAATCCAAATCAATCAAAATTTAAAGCTCAACTGACCACTGGACCAAGACAGAAATGAGGAGGAGATACAGTCCTGAATGAAGAGAATAAGTGTGGCAGGACAAACAAAGACTTTGGCTGTCACATCTCATCTCTTTCACAAGGTATCACAAATTTCATAGTCCATCTATGAATAAGGAAAAGAATCTCCAAACAACCTGAATTATCATATGCATACTTATAAAGGCCAATCATATAAATAAACAAAAACTTAAATGTATTAAATGGGGTGGGAGATTGGATTGAAGAATAGAGGTAGAATTGTGGGGAGGGACACCTAACAAGGAAAGCCTTTAGAAGTGCTATACAGAAACCTACTGCAATAGAAATTCCCTGAAATAGGTATATCAAGAGAGGATAGTAGAGTGACCATGTAATAGAGGGACACCTGCCCCCTTCAAATAGACACAACTTGTTACCTAATAAAAAAGTTTTAGCTTGGAAGCAGCTAAGTCAACAGTCTAGATCTGCCAAGACTTCATAATTCCTGCTTTACAATTAATGTGTGTCACCGTTAATGGACTGAGAAGCTAAAGATAGATGCTCCAATATTATAGAGATAAACTGGGGACTGTCCAGGCAGCCAGTTGTCTGTTATTCCTTAGTTTTGTAAGATGACTGCTCTGAACTTCCTGTTTGTTCAGATATATTTACCCTTCTCGGGGTCTCTGATGTGGTTGAAGACTAGATAGCTATAGTCGCACAGTTAAGTTTTAAGTCATTTAGGAATTAGAAGGATGTTCTGCGTCAAAGAAGATTTTTTTTTCAATTTGGTAATGCAAGTTTGGAGGGCAACTGAGTTAGGTAGGAAACTGAGTTTGGTATAGAACTTTAAACTCATTGAGATAGACAGATAATAGAGTATTATTATCAGTTGCCAAATACATATAGACTGGACATTGGGAATATATGTCATAAAGCATAATTTTCATAATTGTTGCCTAATTGTTCTTATTGTTTTAAATTTATTGTTATAAGAAAAATAGCCCTTTTGTACTAAAAGGGGAAGATGTTGGAGAGGGAAGATACACCTTAAATTTTTAAAAAGTGAACAGGAGAGAGAGGGGAGGAGGACGAGACTGGGAAGGGAGGAGTGAGAGGGCTGTGATAGAGATGTAACTTGAAGAAATAAATAAATGTTGAAACATAAACAGTTTTAGAAATGGGTCATCACTTTTTGAAGTGTTGGCCAAAGGTGACCCATGGACCTCTCTCCTAACACTACCGACCACTGATAATGAAGGCTATTGGTTACCCACTAAAACTTGACATTAAAATCTCACAGCAGTTATAATTTGTGGAACACACCACAAACATATATCAGGGAACATGGAAAAACCTAGCTAGTGCTGAACTGGAAGCCTCATCCTTACTGTTTCCTAGGGCCAAATGGTGGTCCACACACTACCAGATATGCAATGAAATCATTGAATTAACCCAAATTCTAATCTTGTGATGTAAAAAATTGACCCTCCTTCAAAATACACTGGTGCAAAATGGCACATATATTATGGGTGTACCAAAGCACTTTTGGACTGAATTTAAAGCCCACTCCATTAGATGGACCCTGATACTTGACACTGTTAATCAGGCCAAGAACCTAAGATTAGATAGGTTCAAAGCTTTAGAGGAAATCCTACTAGTCTGATTCTGCTGAATGGATATAGAAATAAAATGACTCCTATGACAGATAATCATCAGAGAATCTCCTCACAATGGATGATAATTAAGACAGTGACATATAAGTGGACAATATACACAGAGCAACAGACTGCAGGGTTCAGTCCTAAATGGAATGTCTGTATCGCACCCCTCCCCTCAAGGCTCAGGAATCTAAGTAGAAGAACAGGCAGAAAGAATCAAGCTAGAGCTGTAAAAGGACTTCCACCAGAGAGCATTTTTTAAACACAACAGAGCAGATGCACGAAGGAACTCACAAACGAATGTACAAGTCTTGTACAAACTCACGTCTGACAAAATCCCAGCATGGAGGAAGGAAAGTGGGACGGATCGCAGGCCTATGTAAGAATTGATAGCTGTTGGAAAAGGGAAAATCCATTTTCTTCAACGGAGTAACACTGATTACATCAACCACATAAAAAGGCAGGCCACAAATTCAAGAATAGGCAGCTAACAAAAATCAGACTCCCATTTTTATGTGTTATTCATGTTTGTTTAAGAGTGAATAAGAACATGAAGTCCTTTCCATGGAGAGGTGGAGGATAATTTGGGAGGAGTTGTTGGAGGGGAAAGAATATGAACAAAATAAAAATGAATAAAATTTGTTATGTAATACAGAAAAATATTAGTCAAAAACAATTTACATAAATATTGCCACATATATGAATATTTACATACAGAAGCATTTCATATAATCAGAAAACAGTATATAATTCTCAAAAAGGATGCTTCATTTTAAAACAACCAGAAACGTTGGTTTAGAATACTAAAAATTTCTGGGAATTTATCATTGGGCTACTTTCTGTAGATTTTCTTAAAATGGAAGAAAGTCTTTCCTTCTGACATACTACACCATTATTCAGTGTACAGGAATTATCTTGCAAATCCCTATGGAAAATCAATTACCTGAGGCTGCTTGGTCATCTTTCAGAGGTCTCTCTTGATTCTCCAAAATGTTGGTGGATACACTACTGTCTTTGGGTTTTTCTGCAGCTTCTTGGAGGTATGAAATAAAAGAATAAAAATGATATACCTTAAAAGTGAAAACACATTATGTGCCTTTATGTATGCAAAATAACAAAGCTTCCTGTAATAAAACACAGTGTTGTCAACAAAAGACTACCATCATGTTCATGTGATATGCAGCTTCCAGTTGCTTGAAAGCCCAATTCTGACAACTTTAGTATTATCTGTGAGGAATACCTGCCAGGGCATTTGTGTTCATATCAATAATTTAACAAGAGAAAAATTATGCAATCAATACCATCACAATTTGGTTATAAAAAACTAATTCTGTTTAGTATAAAGTACTATTTCTATATAAATTTCTCTAAAGCATAAGATATGAAACAAATACACAAATAAGTGTTCAAACCTAAGTTACTGATTTTTGAGGATTTGTTTCATAATGTGAAACAGTCTACGGAATTGTTTCTTCTGGTTCAAAACATCGTAATTATAATATGCATAAACAGGATATGCAAAAACAAATTTCCCATCTTTTTGTAACCTTTTTATGCTACGCCTTCTGTTTACAGAAAAGAATGTAGTCTATGCTCAGTACCAGGGCAAATGTCAATTTTTGTCCATTTTTAAATATTTATTTATTACTTCAGGTTTCATCTCCATCACAGTGTCCTCTTTCCACCCCTCCCAGTCCCACCCTACCACCCTCTACCCCTATCCCTTCCATCCCATTCCTCAGGAGTAGAGTGGCTCTACGTAAATATTAAATTAAACTTAATTGCTGTTCTAATTCTACCCTTCATTCACCACTAAAACAACTTTATTCACTAGACTGTTATTTCACTTTTAACAACTGCCTTACACTCCAGGTTTAAAAAGAAAATTCTTTCAACTATAAAATCATTTAACTCTGCACATAATTTTACCCCTCTTAACAACTAAGTCACCCATATAAACCAGACATTTTTTGAAACAACTACTTTACATTCCTGATTAAATATGTTCATTTTTTTAGAACTCTAGCAATGTCATTCACTTTGCTTTTTTTTGTTTTCATTGCTTCCCTATCATCATTTTCAGGATTTGCGCAGCATCAGAGCATCACACTGACATCATCACTAAAGATTCTAGATGAAGTCTTGGCAATTTCTGGAACTCTCCTATCTCCAATACAACACTGTTCCTTTGTCCAGATTTTCAACTCCCTTACTTAGTATCTTTAGTTTCAGACCAACTGATCATATTTAACACTTTCACTGAAAAATTTATCAACAATTCTTTTGATTTTCATTTAATCCAGTGGGTTTCTTCTGGTTTGGCTCTACATCTGATGCAACTTTTACAACTGTATATCTCCACCAACACTTCTAAATGAAGTAGACCTTTCTACATCACTCCTGAACAGTGAGTCAGTTACTGCCCCTATGTCAATGCTCTTCTACTTTCTCTGGTTAAAGGCAACAGAATAGAGGTTAGCATTTTTGTGGAGTAGGGGTGAAGGGGCTGGATAGTAAACAATCTGAAGGCTCCATATGGTCTCTCTGTCTGTTACATTTTTTGTGTGCATTAAAAAGCAAAACAAAACAAACTAACCAAAGAACATAAAAATCAATCTCATCACACAGCTACATGGGCTGGATATGGCCCTCTGTAACATCCATGCTAACCTCTGTAAAGGAATTGCTGTTGCAATTGATTTCTAAGTATATACACATTAAAATGTGTTCTTCTGTTGAAGTTCTCTCTCTCTCTCTCTTTCTCTCTCTCTTTCATGAAGCTTAAAGGTCAACTCTGGAAGTGAGCTTGCATATTCCATTATACCATCTTAAAGCTATCTTTGGGCCTGAGAAAATGGTTCAGAAAGTCAAAGAACTTTCAGTTGCCCTTCCATACACCCTGAGTTGAGTTTCCAACACTCATATCAAGTGGCTCATAGCTGCTTGTAAGTACAGTTTCTGGGTATCTAATGACTTCTTCTGTCTCTGCAACTACATGCATGTGCAAGACAAACATGCAGACATAAACATATAGATAATTTTTAAATGTTTTTTACATTTCTAAATCATATATAAGCAAATCCATGTTGCCAAAAGGGTAAAATTTTTGGACAAAGAATTCAAAAGCCGACTTTTATGGATTTATAATAACCTCAAAATGGATTTAAATGAACAGATAAATTCAGCCAGTCAGTTCAGGGACAGAATGAGAGTCTCAGCAACTATGATATAAAACTCAGCAGACCGACAGAGGTTCTGCAAAAAACACTCAGGCAAAGAAAAACTGGAAAAAAACCCCAAAACTTGAAATCAGTGAATCACTGGCAAAGAAAGGGAGGAGGAGGAGGAAGAGATACGGACCTAGAGATGAGTGTGGCAGGACAGATGGAGGACTGTGACTGTCACAACTCATCTCCTTCAGTGGGAATCACCAGTCACAAAGCACAGGTGTGAGTAATGGTGAAAGTCTACAACAAACTCATTGTCCACAGGCATGCTTGTGAATGGTATAGGAATGATTAGGAATAGGACCAATGCAAAACACACATGCATGCGCATACACATACTGATTTAAGGACTTGGAGAATGGGGGAAAGGGACAGAAAAAGAGAGTGTGAAGAGGGATAACTAACATGAAAAAGCCTTCCCAAAAATCTAAGGGGAAACGCAATACAATGGAAGCTCCCTTAAATGTTTAAAATGTGTTTATGTGAAGTGATCATATGTAATTGAAGGACAGCAACCTACCTTGACAGCACATGTTACCAGAAAGAAAAAAAAATTAGCACTCAGAACTTTTTTTTGAGGTACTGGCCAAAGGTTTCCTACCGCCCCAAGTCCATTGCCTATGGCCATCACTTACCCTCTACAATTTGATGACAAGAATTTTAAAATAGCTTTAATTTTCTGAATGTATCCCATACTTATGTCACAGTCCATGGATAAACCCTGTAGAAATTGGGTATTTAAATTATTTAGCATCATTTATACTATCAGCATCTATATTATCTTTAATTGGTTCAGCAGTTGTTAATTCCACTCTCAAGGTCTGTTTATAAGGCTGCCAGTATTTTAGTATGTAAGGAGAGCTAAGCTTTACACTTTTGCTGCAAGGATGTACATTTCGTTAAAGGAGCTGCTCATTTGAAATGTATTCGGGTTCAGCTCCCTGCTCTTTGTCTAGGAAACTACCTTTTACCTAGGCATTCTCAGGCAGTAAGAATGGATTCTAATTGCCCTGTGGTGGGCCCCATTTGTAGAAATAATTAAAATGTTTAACAGTATCTATATTATTGTTAATTGATTGGCAGCTGTTAATCCTTAACCAGCCATTGTAAATGATCACACAGACACCACGTGGATTTTAACAAGCCTTGGCCTGTGTTGAGCAATCTTGGCTCATCTAAGCTAGCTCTTAATTCTATTTCTGAATGAAGCCCCGTAAAATATACATACATCCCCTGGGCTGTTTTTATCCACGCTATGCCTATGTTCCAGGTCACATGGAATGAGGTTCTTTTCTCTAACCCATGGGATGTGTCTTCCTTCCTGCTCTTTGTTTCTCCTCCTTGGAGGTTTCTCTTCCTTGACCTCTCTGTTTCACAAGCCAGCACCTTAGTCTTACCTACCTCTGTCTTGGCCCAATCTCAGGCATCAGCATTTATTCAACCAATCAGAGACAATGATTAACAGGAAAATTACTACAACTTCTCTTGGTGTACAGCAAGCAGACTTCTGGGAGATTAATTAACATTTGGAATGCATAACATCACCCCAGCAAAACCCAGCTGGTACTTAACTGGAAGCTTCATCCTTAAAGGCTAGGGTTCACAATATTAAGATTTATTATAGACACTACCAGAAGAAAAAAGAAAACATCAGTCTCACACAGCTATGAACACTCTTATCTTCCATAACCATCTGACTTTAAGCTATGCTCAATGGAACAATACTGGCAAGAATATTATGGAATGAGCCACGTGTTCATTAGACTTCAGTCTCATCTCATGAAATGGAATCCACAATGGACTTTGCCAATGAGACCTATGACAAGATAGGTCTTAGGTCCTGGAGGAAAGCCTACCACTAAAATACTGCTAAATGCAATAAAATGACCCCTAATGACAGATTCATTGATGTGTGCGTCTCCCAAGCCTTATCAGAGAAACTTCAGGCAGTGTGTGGTAATTAGCACAGAAACCTAAAAGTGGACCAAATGAAGAAAGTGAGAGACTTTGGCATACTCAACCTTACATAGGCTGTCTGTATCACACCACTGCTGTCAAGGTTCAGGAATATATGTGAAAATGCAAGGAAAAAAATTAGAAGAATCAGAGATAGTAGAAGTCTTCAAGGAGATGGGATTTTCCAGACCTAGCAGGGCAGATGCACAAATGAACTCCCAAAGACTGCAACAGAATGTATACTTGCAGAAATTCAAGCCTGACAAAATCTTAGAATAATGTGGGGGAAGTAGAAACAAAGACCCAGCTCTAGGCAAAAAGCTAGTAACAGCTGAGAACTGCTGGATAAAAGAAGATCATATTTGTTCATTGGAATAAAACTGGGTATCACTCCAAGTCAGGCCCCATGTTCAGTATAAGTCGAAAACACATATCAACCTCCTAATTTATATGGGCTTCTTTTTCTCTCCTTTCAATTGTAGGGAAAAAACTCAAGAATTTAAGGTGGATAGGGAGGCATGGAAAGATTTTTGAGAAATTGGGGTGGAGAAAGTATATAACCAAAATACATACTATATGAAATTCTCAAAGAAAAGCATTAAAATGCAAAGCTAAAACTATTTTAAACAAAGGTGCCACTTAAATTGAAATTTTAGATACATTAGAATTTCATATAATGAGGAAATAGTCTAATTCTCTCCAAAGTAGGCTTTCACTAAATAACAAGCATCACTGACTTATCACAGTGAAAATTTCTGGCAATCTCACATTGTTCTAACTTTTGCATTTGTTTTCTGAAAATAGAAGAGTGTTTCCTTCTGAAAACACTGCACTAATATTCAATGTGCAGAAATTATCTCGCAAGGCAATCACCTGTGTTTGCTTCTTCAAATTCCAAAAGTGCGCTTCTAATTTTCCAAAATCTAGGCTTTCTTTTGGCTCTTGGTTTCTTTTCAGCTTTTTGAGAAATAAAATGAAAATAAAAATTATGTGCATTTAAAAGCTAGAACATATTACATTTCTGTATGAATGCCAAATACTAAAGTTTCAAATAATAATTTATATGCTCCAATATAGTGTTGGCATAAAAAAGACAACATTCATTCTTGCATGACACATAGATTCCAATTACCTGGTAACCTAATCCAGACAATTTAAATATTCTGTATGAAGACAACCTGGCCAGGTTAATTGTCTTTATGTTAAGAGTTTTAAAACAGAGATATTTCACTAAAAGGCCTTAACAATTTCCATAGTAGAAAAGCTGCATTTTCATAGTGAATAATACTAATTCTAAATACAAATTTTTAATGCTGGGAGAGATCATACACACACACACACACACACACACACACACACACACACACACACACA
>CAJQZJ010031033.1:14143-35691 GCA_907164525.1 Lophiomys imhausi
ACACACACACACACACACACACACACACACACACACACACACACACAACATACACTTTGACATAAAGCAATACAGAATTTTATAAATAAGTGTGTCTACATTAAAAATTAGGTATCAAATAACCTAATGATATATCTAAAGTTCTAAGAAGGGTAAAGACAGGCCAAACTAAAAATTCTCAGAAAGGAAAAGCACTAGCCCTAAAATTAATGAAATGGAAACAAAAAAAAAACAATATTTGCTTCTTTGAAAGAAAAAGAAGACTGATAAGCATTTAGTTAAGCTAACCAAAAACGAATAACCAAATCTGTAAAATTAGAGATGAAATTGGTAATATTACAATATTAAGTACCAAAATCAAAAGGATTTAAAACCACAGAATGAAGTAATGAAGGTAAATACTTTTTATGTTCAAATTTGAGGAAGTTTACTTGTAAACCTCAAAAGAATAAAATTTAAAGGAATATTAAAACAAACACCAATATGTTCTCAGTAAGTCATTGTTTAGAGATTTAGTTTTATTTCTTGGATTTTATTGATGTAAAGATTCTGTATGTTCTCAAAATAATTACTTCAAATAAAAATAACTGGTTTTTCAATTTTATAGGCTAAATAAACATTCAAGGAAAAAATACTGTACCAAATATTTGGAAGAATATTTCTGATAATATTTGTGATTCTTTAATATTTCTTAGAGAAAGATTAAGTCTACTAATTATAATAATAATAGAATAGGAATATCTAAGTAAATAGAAAAGAATAATACAATTCTATACACATGAAAACAGAATACAATACATGCTCTGTTAGATGTCTCCAGTTGCTCTCTATGAGTACAGGCAGCTAATATTTCAAGTTTTAATTAAAATATCCTAAAGCTTATATACCAAAATATTAGCAAATCATATCTAGGGGGAAGGAATATACAAATTATTAGATTTTCCCCTGATCACATTTATATTAACTTTGGAATGTTATGTAAAAAATTGTAATTAAAAATACAACTTGTCTACTTAGGGAAACTCCACTCCAGAGCAGTAGGATGGAAGGGTTGAGGGAGGCCAGGACTGAAAGGGGCAGAAAGAGGACACTGAGATGGAGATGTAACCTGAAGTAATAAATACATATTTTAAAAGCATACAAATTGCCTCAAAGGAGATAAACAGTCTAACCATTCCTGTAAAAAAAATAGAATTGAGTATTTTAAAGAAAAAACAACTATTTGATATTACCATAACATTCAACATAAATTGAAAGCTATGTAACTTTTAGAGTAGTCATACAGCTGGCCCTATGGGAAATCTGTAGATTGGACCACTTACGGACAGATAACACTGAGAAAAATCTGTACTGCTACTGGACATGTACAGCTTTTTATCATTACTTCTTAAATGATACACTACAACTATTTATACAACATTTATATTGGACTAGATTTGAGTATTCTAGGGAATATTTAAAATATAAAGAATGGTATGCATAAGTTATACACAAAGACCCCACCATTTTATATAGGATTTGGCCAATTTAGATTTTTCTAATGGAACTAATCCCCTAAATATACTGAATTATCTCATAATTTTAGGAAAAATACAGAGGCAAAACTCTTTCAATTAAATAATTAATTAATTTTTATTTAGGTGTATGATTTGCCTGTATGTGCATGCATGTTGCCCTCAGCAGACAGAAGAGGTTGTCAGATTCGCTGGGACTGGAGTTTCAGGCCATTGTGATCTGACATGTAGGTGCTGGGAATAAAATCCTGGTCTTCGGGAACTGCAGCCTGAGCTGTTAGCAGTGGAACCAATTCTCCAGCCTCTGAGGCAACTTTTAACACAGAATGTTAGTCTTCTTAATGTCTCAAATTACAAATGTATGTCCCCATCTGAAAAAAAAACTAAAAACAATCTGCATACATTAATAAAATAAGGGTCATTCTAGCTTTGAACCTAAATTCCTGAAATATCCAGTGCTTGTTCCTTCATGTATTAAATATTTGTGATGACTAGTAATAAACTCTTATGACATTCTGGAGACATGGGAAGGGCACTATGTGAAAAATAAACAGTAGTTTATAACAAATTGTAAATTTCTATTGTTGTGTAAATAATCTAAAGTGAACTAAGATTTACAAGGAAGATATAGGAGTGGGAGACACAAGGTGAGTAAGAAAACAGCAAGTTCAAATGAACTGTTTAAAGAAAATCGGCAGTAAGTCTGTTTTCACTAATGTGACTGTCTACTCCAAGTTACTAAGGATACAGCAGCATATACGCAGCTCTCTTCTTCTTTATTTACAAGATAACCTGTATTGACAGTATTATAAGGAAATTTGATCAATCATCACATCACAAATGGCTTTGAAGGAACACAGAGTCATAAGAAGAGCCAGGATAAGAAAATGTGGATAAATAATTAAAAACCACAAATTTCTCAACCCTTGTTAGGCCAAATTTAAAACTTCTTTATTTCTGATCATAGAAGCGTTCACAGTTTTTTAAAAATGGAAGAAGTTGTAAAGTAAATTAAAACTTTATTATGATTCTCCAAATTAAGTAGTATTCATCTTTCACTGTATTCTCTTAAAACTACAGCTGATGTTTTTAGTGATTATTTTAAAAGCTTTAAGTGCTATGAAAAAGCAATTGTTTATAAGGTGAAAAATATTTCTATTAAATTTAAGACATACTCAAAACCAATGTAAAATTTTAATTAATGAAATGATTAGCTTAGTATCAGCTATGCTTTTTGAAATTAGTTAACAGTAGGCACTAAAATTATATAATACTTAAGTCAATAAAGATTTCTGTTGAGAAAAAGACTATAATGTTAAAAATAAAATTATTGTGAAAAATGTTTTAATTAGGGACATAAGTGTGAGCTATGCAATATATGAAACAAACAAGTCAAAACAGGAATATTCTAAGATTAAAAATTGGCAAAAGGTGATTAGTAGACAAATTGTTAAGGAATATTAATGGCCAAAACATATGGAATCAAAAAGTTTTAAACTCATTAGCAAATTATGGGATTTTTAAAAATATAGAAAATTTAAATTAGAAAGATCTTTCCAAAAATTGAGTGGCATAGAGAAAACTATTTATACCTATTTCTGGGGGTAATAAAAATAAGTATGACTTCCTGAAAGATCAGTTGCTAGCTCAAAACACATTCTCTACTTCAGAAAAATTATTATATGAAATATGGAGGTATGTAAATATATGTGCACAAAAGTACTTATAGCATCTAGTCTAATAATATAAATGTGAAGATATTTCAGTATCTAATAAGATAGAAATTTGACTAAGTCAGTTATGTACAGTCATATAACAGAATGCATGCAGAATTAAACTGCAATTTATAGGGATATATTTTAAATAGGAATATATGTGTTGTTCAAGATATAACAATACTGCATATTGATAAAGTAAAAAATATATTTGACACACTTAGCCTACTGGACATCATCAGCTTAAACTTAAGACAAGTTTATCTTAAAGCATCCTTATAAATTTATATTAGAATATAGTTGGGTAAAATCATTTGAATTTAACCAAAATACTAATTTTAAAATTTAATCCTGATTTTTAAAATCCTTTGATATTTTATTTTAAAATAAAATCTTAATGTAATTTATTGACAACTGTATTCAAAGCAAAAATAAGAAACTATTTGGATATAAGAGATACAAATGGACATTTTGCAAACATAATCAGTTGTGAAAACCTAAACACAGTATCCAAAAGAAGGAAATACACTACTAACACTGGAAGAACAATTATTTTTCCCCTTGTTCTCCACTGTCAGTGCCTTACAAATAAAAATATTTTATCACACATTATTAGACTAAGATATTATTAAAATTATTAATTTAAGGTATAGTTTCTCCTTAATGCATATTGCTTTCACTGAATTATACTGAAGAAACTTGTAAATTTAGTCATTCTAAGTTAGGGATCATCTACACAGTCATAATATAGTTTGAAAAAATAGTAAGACAGCAGAATATGCAAGATAACATCTTTCAAACAGAAAATTACCTAAAGCACAAAGTGATGTACAAGTATATTCTTGTTATTACATGAAAGAAAAAAGCCAGAAGGGATTATGAACGGAATTTCTATGAAAGAGGACCTGGGGTGTGACCTCTATCACCACAGAAACAAAACAAAACAAAACAAAACCAATCAAACAAACAAAAAACATAACCAGAACTACTACCACAGGGCTGAGGTACTTCACTGTAGAAAAAAAAATTTACTGAAAGGTAATAATATTCTCATTCACACATTCCAATCTCACCATGTCTTAAGCAAAAGTCATCAGTTTTCAGAGTAAATTCATAGTTTATACTTTCTCATATTTCTATCCTACCTAACGCTCCATTCTATATTGCAAGTTCATTTTCCTCTCTCAACAGTTATATGTTTTCTCTGAGGAATTTCTTTACTCATCAATATTCTCCAGACTTTAAGATACTTCTGTATTTGCAATACATTTCTATTTTTGTTATATTTAACAGGTCAGAACCCTAGAACATTTCTCTTCAGTAGAAGATAAATTTCGCGGGGGCAGACACTATACCTTGGCTACCTTAGTATCAGATATAGATCTGCATCACAGAAAGGTCTATATATACATCCATATAAAGCTGCAACATTCTAAATGTGGTGTTTTGGCTTTGCCCATATTCTTAGTGTGAACAGGAACATAGGATTCCTGGGGAGCTCTCCAGAATTCTCATTATTCTAATTTGAATCTTCCTTTATCTCTACAATGTAGACTAGAGAATGTTATTACCAGTCTACTGGTATACCTGCCATTCTAACTTGACATCAAATCCCAATATCACCACTACTAAACACAATGCCACCAAAATCAGATCTAAATTAACAGAACATGTAATTAGGTATTAGCTTACGAATTTTTCCTGGTGGGTGCAATACATCTCCTGTGAGAGAACACCATCCAACTGGAAAGATGTCACGGGAGTCATATTTGCACCAATAATCAAATTTTCTAGCCCATCCATCAAAAGTAATATGAATCTGATCTCCTTTCACAGCTCCAATTGTGGCAGGACTGATCATAGATGGATTTTTTCTATCAACAGCTTCAATCTTCATTCCAACTTCAAAATTATTTAGGGGTGGTGGTGGTGGTTCCTACAGAAACATTTAAAAATTTTTCAGTTAAGATATATTAATTATTATCTTTTCAGTGTATGCATTTATAATAATTAATAACCCAAAATTAGTCTTCAAATCTTCATAATTGTTGCCTAATTGTTCTTACTGATTTGCATTGTATTTATTGTTATAAGAAAAAGAGCCTCTTATTAGACTAAAAAGGGGAGATGTTGGGGAATGTTGAGAAGGGAGATGGAAGCTCACAAGCCAGCGACCCTGGAATAAATGGCTAAATTCCAGGCAAATGAGAAATACCATCTCAAATAAAAAATGGAAGGCATCTGGGGACCAACACCCAAGGTTGTTCTCAGATATAAACATGTACATCATGCATATGTGCACATGAATGCATGCAGAAACACACAAACATGCAACACCTATGTACACAATTTTTGTAAATCTAAGAGATATCAAATAAGTCACATAATAATGCACCTCAAAGCCTTTGGAAAACAAGAATGAGTCAGTAGTGGTGGTTCATACTATTTTTATTACTATATTATGAACTCTATCATATGATTCATGAAATCTTAAATTAGAGAGGCTGAGGTCAGAGGATTGTGTGCTTGAGGCCAGCCTGGGCTACACAGCAAGACTTTTGTATTAAAACAAAAATTTTAAAAACACCAAGCAATTATAAGTAAAACCCAAAATCAGTAGAAGGAGAAAAAAGATCAGAGGTATAATTAATGAAATGATAACTAAAATACAAAGGATCAATGATACATTTTTTTCCTGAGACAAGATTTCTCTGTGTATCCCTGGTTATCCTAGAACTCGCTCTGTAAACCAGACTCACCTCAAACTCAGAGATTTGCCTGCCTCTGCCTCCAGAGTGCTGGGACTAATAGCCTGGCAAAGGGACCATTCATTCATTCATCCATTTGATTTTGTAGGGCAAACATCATGTCACACACCTTTAATTCAAATTTCATTCAATGCCTTGAGTACAAGGCCAGCATGGTCTACAGTATAAGTGCAAAGATTTATTTTTTTAAGCTTTTAAAAGAATCTTTCATTTATTCAATATGTGTATTACAGGAAACAAAACACAAGAATCCAAGAACTAAGTCACCCAGTCACAAGCAGCTCAGCTCAATGTGTCCTCCTAGATACCGCAAGTGTACATACATTTAGGTAACTGAGATTATATATAGTATGTACCATGCTTTCCCCCACATTGTGAATATTCACCAACTACATGAGTATTTTGATAACCAAGAATACACCACACCATCTCATTCTGTCAGACAAAATTGTAATCCTGTCTTCCTTGGCAACGAAAATTTCATAGAAGACAAAAATGGCAGCAGGTATCTAGATAGACGTACTGGCAAAGTTACAATTAAATTCTGCATTCCCTCAGTGTTCAGCTTACAAAGAAACACAAAGCAACAGACCACACTAAGTATAGCATTCCTAGGTTTATCATCAGATCTATATACTAACACAGGTGGTGGAAGAAGGGGTGTTGTCACTCAATAAATGTATTCCTGTGCAGTAGCTGGAAGATGCACCTATGGCAGGGGCTCTCAGGATGTCAGTCTCAGCACAGAACAGCAGATCTCACTCCATAGACCCCCCTCTGCCCCTCCAGTCAGCCTAGCAACATGAATGAACTCACATTGTTCTGTAGTTTCTCCCATATTCACTAGCTACACTTTTAACTGCATGCTCTCCTTTAGTTCGGGCGATATGGATTGAACTCTGTAAACAATAACCACAAGCATTTTACCAGAAATGTACACATTGACCCCTGTCCTCTGGATGTGGTGGCACTAGCAAAGAGCCCTTCCCTCATCTATCATCTTCTAGTGAGTGGACTAACAATGGCCATGCCCAGAAGATAGCCCATCCAAAAGGCCAGCCAGACATTTATTGGGATTCTTTTACTACTTCTAACATCCTATGGGCAGTGGGACTTTGGTCAGATTTATGTAACTGTTATGTTTTTGTGGGGATATTAACGATTTCACTTCCTAAGTGAAAAGAAGAATTTTTTTCTTATAAATTATAACACAATTTTAACATGTCTTTTCACTAACTCTACTTTGTCACACACTGGCAGCCTCTTCACCATCTAGGAAGACAAGGTGCTGGATATTTGGACTTGTCTGTTTTTGTATAATTATACATGACAAAATAAGATGCACAGATATAAAGAACAATGGCTAATATTGTGTTACCAAAAGGCCCTTCACATATCTTCTTTCCTCCTCCCTTGCAAACCAGCAAGGCTGTATTGCTCTGAAGTGATTCTATCATTAAAACATAACCAAGACTGAGAAATCTTCAGCCAAGTTAACGAAAGACAGATGACACACAGGATCACTCTGAAACTTATACCCCAGTAAATTTAGAAGCATATATGAAAAGGATATGTTTCTAAATGTTTATCATCTACCAAAATTGGACCAAGAAGATATGAAAAGACAGCAACACACCTATAATTTGCAATGAAACAAAAGCAGTAATGGACTGCAACACTGAAGAACAGCCTCAACCTAGATGATTTCACTGCAGAAATACACTAGTACTTGAAGACCTAATAGTAATGTTTCTCATATTTCATAAAACAGAAAGGGATCAAACACTGTCAAGTTCATGCTACATAGCAAATATTACCCTGATATGAAAGCCAGATAAAAACAAAAATAAATTTCCTCAATGAACAAAGATGCAGAAATTCTGAACAAAATACTTCAAAACCAAATTCAGAAGCACATTGAATAGATGAGATGCATAACTGAAATGGTTCTATATCAGCATTGTAAGAAATGCTCAAAATACACGAATTTACAAATGTAGCAGTAACAAAATCAGGACAAAATGCACAGTATCAACTCAGCAGAAACAAAAAAGGCCTCTGATAATGTTTAACATCTAGTCATGAATTAAGTTTTAAACCAACTAGATTTAGAGGAAACAAATAAACATAAAAAGCCATATTCAGCATTATAGTTACTGTGTAAAACAATGTAAGCAATCTCTCTAAAATCAAGAATGAGAGAGACAAGTATGTCTCCACCCTCTTTACTTGTATCCAATAGAGTGACTGAATGTTTAGCACCAGCAGTAAAGGAAAAGAAACGGATACAAACAGGAAGTGAAAAGTCAAATAATCCTTATTTTCAAGTAATACATCAATAATATAAAAAACCCAAGCACTTCTCCACAAAAACCTCAGATCTGATAAACCCAACCAGGAAAATAGTGGGATGCACCATCAACATAGAAAAATAAGTATTATTTTATTGTAGTAACAAAAAAAGCAGGCAGAAAAAAAGCATCCCATTTAGGACAGCCTAAAAATGTCCTAAATGCTAGGGATAAACCTAGCATAAGTGAAAAAGACTTCTAGAAAGAAAATATTAAGGTAAATTGTGCTGGCTAGTTTTATGTCAACTTGAAACAAGTTAGAGTCATCTGAGAGGAGAAAACTTCATTGAGACAGTACCCCTAAAATATTGACCTGTAGGTCATTTTCTTAGTTAGTGATTGATTGGAGAAGGCATTTTAATTATTGATTGATGTGTGAGGGCTCAGCCCATTGTAGCTGTGCCTTCTCGGGGCTGGTGGTTCTAGGTGCTGTAAGAAAACAGACTGTAAATTATGAGGAGCAAACCAGTAAGCAGCAGAACCATTTCTCTAGGGCCTCTGTATCAGCAACTCCTGCCTCCATCTCCTGACCTTTTGAGTTCTTGCCCTGACTTCTTTATAGAATGAACTGGGATATGAAGTATATGCTTTTGTGGTCATGGTGTTTCATCACAGTACTCTAACACAGCAATGAAGAAAGAATTGGACACTATACTAGAAGATAGAGAGAAACCTTCTCCGGTTGTCATGGATTGACAGAATTAATATTGTGAAAATGTCCTTACCATTAAAAAGAAATCTGCAGATTCAGGATATTCTAAATCAAAATTATAATAATATTCTTTTTTTTTTAATCATAGTTGTGTACTTGCATGGGGAGGCAGGTATTCATGCCACAATGCTTGTGAGGTAGTCAGAGAACAACTTGGAAGAATTAGTTCTCTCCTCTGACTATGTGGGTTCAGGGGATACACCTCAGACTGTAAGGTTTGCTGGCAAGTGGCTTTACCCATTGAGACATAGCTTCAGCCCTCAGTGAAATTCGTAGCATCAATAGGAAACTACTCTGAAATTTTTACATAAGCAAAAGTATTCCTTAATACCAAAGCAATGCTGGGCACAAAGAACGGAGGAATCACAATACTTGATTGCATACCAAAACAATAAAACCAGCAAGGTGCTGACACAAAAATGGACATGTAAACTAATGTAATATAAGAATCCAAATAAGACTAATCAGCTACATATTTTGATTCTTGACCTAGGTACCAAAAATATCATAGTGAAAAAAGAAGCCTCCTCAAATAAAGTGCTGGGGAAACTGGACATCCACATTCAGAAGAATGAAACTTTGAGTCCTCTTACTCTGAACAAAATTCAATTCAATACACATCAAATCATCTTAAGAACTGAGACTTTGAAACTGCTAGAGGAAAAACAGAAAGAAACACTTGAGACAGAGATAAGAAAGACTTCTTTTTAAAATAAAATTTTATGGGTATGGATGTTTTGCCTGTATGCATTGTCTGTGAACTACATTTGTGCTTGGTGCCCACGGAGGCCAGAAGAGAGGATTGGATACCCTGGGACAGGAATTACAGGTATGAACCACCATGCAGGAGTTGAACTTTGGTCCTATGGAAAAGCAAACTTTTAAAATAGTATTCCAATAGCCCATAACATATCAGCAAGATTGGGCAAATGAGACTCTATCAAATTTTAAAGATTCTACACAGCATTTTCAAAAGGCAGAAATAGCACAAAGAATGAGAGAACAATCTTTGCCATTTTTTATTTGACAAGATCTAAATATCCAGAGTACAAAAGGAATAAAAATGAAATACCAAAAGAACAAAAAATATAGAGTCAATAAATAGGCACATGAATTAAACTGTTCACAAAAGGAGTAGTACAAATGACCAATAAATACATAAAAAATTAAAATCTTTAGCCATAAAGAAAATGTTTATCCACCAAATAGCTAATTCTCAACGAATGACCTCAATTTACTATTTCTGCAAAAATAGCTCACATTTTTTTTTGATTTATTTTATTGGCTGAATTACATCATACTGAAAATCTGCAAAAATCCTGAGTACCTTAGAATGTGACTGTACTGGGGTATAACAGGGTCTTAAATGGATAACTGCCTAAATGAGGACAGTAACATGAATTATAATATAACATAACTGTTCTTAAGCACAGGAAAGTAAGACAAGACACAAAGACCACATACACAGGCTACATGAAATCACAAGAACACAGTACCTACAAGCCAAAGAGAGTGTCATCACAAGTTCTGCACACCTTCACATCAGTCTTTCTCAGTCTCTAGAACTGAGGTTTAAATGAACCTAGCCAAGTACAGTGAAAAATTTAAAACACTAAAGAAAAAGTTGAAAATGACACCAGAAGAGGAGACCTCGTACACACATGGAATGGTAGGATTAATACTACAAAAACGATTATCCTACCAAACACAATCTACAGATTCAATGCAATCTCTACCAATATTGCAGCACAATTTTTTATAGAATTAAAAACATAAAACAATCTTAAAATTTGTATGGAAGCCCAAAATACTCTGGAAGCTAAACAATCCTGAACAATAAAAAACACTGCTGGGGGTATTATCTCTATTCCTGATTTCAAGTTATACTATAGAGCCACAATAGTAAAACCAACATTGTATCAGGACAAAACAGATACAGTGATCAATGGAAGAGCATTGAGGACTCAGGTTTAATTACATTTACCTACAACTACCTTATTTTTGACAAACATGCCGAAGAAATATACTTGAGAAAAGATAGCTATTTAAACAAATTGTGTTGAGAAAACTGGCTTTCTACATATAGAAGAAAGAAATTTGATCTTTCTCTCTTCTTGCACACAAATCAATAGCAAATGAAGCAAAACTTTCAACGATAGATCTGAAACTCTGAAACTTTAGAATAGCTAATACAGTTCAGTATATAAGGCTGACTTAAGGACTTTCTGAATATGGCTCCAGCCAGCCAGGAATAAAGACAACAATCAACAATTTTGACTTCATGAAATTAAAAAGCCTCTGTAAAAAGGAAACAGTTAATCATCTGGTCAATGTGCAGAGAATAAATATTCTCACAGAGCTCAGCCACAAATGGGATAACCATATCACATGCTCTCACTACCACAAGGCTCAGGATCCACTGTGGAAAAGGAAGTTAGGGAGATTCTAAAAAAAAAAGATCAGGGAGAACCCTAGCAAAACCGTATCTTTCTGTATGTGACAGGGCTATTAGACTAAAGAACTCACAGCAACTAAAGTTGCTATTAAGAAATTAATGTTGTCTCTTTTACCCCAAATATCTGTTGAAATACTAGTGATATGAATATGTTTGAAAACAGAGCCTTAATCCAGTTTGACTGGTGTGGTGTAATGTAATAAGAATAATAGACACATTGGCTGTACACACACACACACACACACACACACACACACACACACACACACACTCACACACACAGAGGTGGCCATATAAGGACACAAGAAGGTGTTCAGCTATAAACCAAGCTGAGCCTCAACAGAGACTAGCCTTCAAGGCACCCCAATTCTTGTTATTCCAGTCTTCAAACTGTGGGAAAACTTTTTTTTTTTATTATGGAAGTGACTCCACTTTGTTATAGTGCCCTTAACTAACTCAGTATTTGCCAACTTATAATTTTAAAAAGTCCTTTTCCCATGTCAGAAAAGACAAAAGTAGTTAAGCATTTCTATTAAAACAATAACATCATGTTCTAGAGGACATAAATGTTTTTGCAATCCGTTTCTTACCTTCTTGAAGAACACTGCAGGTGCTGGTTCAGATTCAGTTAGTGTCTGTAGTAAGAACTTGGGCCATGATGAAACTTTCATTCTGAACCCTGTTATATAAATTACATATCATGAAAAATCCTGTGAAACTATGATAATAGAGAACAAATGGGGTACTAATCTTTTTCAGAGTATGACCTTCTAAGGACTTGAGTAAAAGAAGATGAATCTTCTTTTGGCTATAGCCATCACTCTGATGTCTGGCTACAATGTCAAAGTGGAACCAGAAGCTTTCATGTTAGAGATCCCATTGGCCAGGGTTTACCAAGAAACATGCTTATTTTGGGGTCAACATGGGTAATCCACACTAAAGCTCAGGAGAGCTTCCATTCTACCACTGCCAGCCATACAAATATGGAAAAATTCTTGGAGGCCCCTGACTTCTGTCCTTTCAGAAAGACCATGTCTGTTGAATTTCACAAATGTAGATATACAAAGTGCATGTTATTCTAGGTTTTAAAAAGAGAAAAACTATGAATACATATTCTAATTAACAATATGTGTGCTTAAGTATTAAAGGGAAGTATACTAATATCAACTACTCTAGGATACATAAAATAAGATAGATAAATAGATAAACAATAAATCAATAAATGGTAAAATAATGAGGTACTGAGTCTGTGACTATTCACCATAAAATTCTTTTATGTTATATATGTCTGAAACTTTTCATAAAATATTAGGTAAAAAATTTCTTTCATTTAACAATTTTTATACATACTAAACAATCTTAAAATTTATAACAGAAGTTACAAAAATAGGCTTTTTTAGAAATTTCACTAACATATATATCAATATTTGGAATATGCTGCAGGCAGAACAAGTTTGCTAGCTTCACTGTTTCCTGAAACAAACATTTCCACTGCAAACCTGCCAGCCCCAATGTATGAACTGCAAAAAAAGGGTATATCTTGATGAATGCATTCACAACGTAGGGAGGCATGTGAATTATGGTCAACATAGGTATCAACAGAGTGACATATGCAAAAAATTTGAGATAGACAAATCCATCTTTGATGATCATTTACTGAAACTCCCCCAAAATATAACTAGGAAACGAATGGTGAGACTGGAAATTGATGAAGTGGTCGTTACGTAATGGTTATTGCTGAGCCTGACCACCTCAGTTTACTATCTAGAACCCAAATGGTACCAGGAGATAAATGATTTCCTCAAGCTGAGGAAACTCTGACCTTCACATGTGTCCTGTGATACGTCTATTCACACAAATATTTGAACATGTAAAAGAAATTCAATTTAAAACTTTAAAACACATTTTAGTGTAGTGACACATATCTATAAACTCAGTACTTGGGAAGCTGAGACAGGAGAATCAATAGTTCAGGCAAATCTGAGCTACATTACTGAGATCCAGTCACAAAACAAGAAAGAAAAACAAGCATACCTCTCACCAATTTACAACCAATGAAGGGGGCTGCCATTAACCACAGAAGCACCTTGTCATTAAGCTTCACTGCACTCTTTTAAAATTACTTTAATGTAATTCTTTTTGGTACTAAGAATTGAATACAGTTCATTGTGAGTGTTATGTATGTGATCTTACTACTGGGCTACACCACAGACCTTAAACTATATAAATTTTAATTAACAAAACTTGAAAAGATATTACTAAACTAATTATATCCAGTATTACGCATTACTGGCTCTTGGGAAATATTTCACTAGTTAAAAAAATTATTCGAAGTTTTACATTAATTCTTATTTCAAACATTGTAAAGAACATAAACAAACTAACATATTAAATTCACTGAGAATGCAGAAGGATGACTAAATATATTAATCACTTATTTTCTACAGATTATCTGGAGATTCCTCAATTCTAACAGGATTTTCCCCAAACTATGGCATAGCCTTTTTACATTTTAAAAACATAGCCCAAAATGAAAACTACATGGGCTTAAACTTAAGCCCTTTGCTAAAATTTCCATTCTCTCATCCTTTTCAAAGACTAACAGTAACTAGGTTCCCTGGTGTCTAATGGTTAGGACTTAAAGAACTCTCTCAATGACTAAAAAGTACTGGTTCCTGTACTCCTCTCATAATGTGGACTCTCACATTCTTCCTATTCACATCCCACACATGGTGAATGGCTCAATGGACAGTATCAAGAGGTGTGTCACTCATATAAACACTACAGGCTTCTTCTCTAGAAGAGTTTCTGAATTTACATGCATGATCTAAGAATGCTTCTTTTGGTATTTAATTTTGAAGATTAATATGACATTTGTTCAAAAATGAAGCCTTTCAACACACTTGTGCAGTATGTGTAAAAGTGGGATAGTACTGAGATCTCTCCAATCATATATGCTGCACAGTGACTTCCTGTTCATCTACTTACAAGAACGCCTAACTTATGGATTACTATTAAGACTGTTATTTCAAGAACTCTTTATCCTTACCCAGTGGAGGCTGAAGTAAATCTCCTTGTTGTTCACATGTCCCAACAGGCTGTATGTCTGATGAATCAACAAGTCTCCAAAAATCATTACCATTGTTACCACCATCCAGTCGTAAACGTAATCTGGCTCCACTAACTCCAATAACAGAAGCAACACACACTGAACCAATACTGTGAGGGTCATGGGCTTCCAATTTCATACCAACTCGGAATTCATTAGTTGGTGGAGTCTTAGACTGTATAAATAACATTGTGTTAAAATACATGAACTATAAGAAAGACAGATGGCAAATTATGTTGCCAGAATGCTTAGGAGACATTTTCAGTTAGAGTCACAGCAGAAGGTGAGTGAGGTCAGTGTCACAAGGCTCAAGGCAAAGTCTACCTTTTCACTGACATGCAGCATACACACACAGACCATCACTAGTCTCAATCACTGGCATATCCACAAAACCCAAATGTAGCCTAAAAATACATCCTGAGAGCCTTTTAAAAATGAGGATCTAATTAAGCTGTTCCTCTTGAAATGAGCAAACCAGAAGTCCTATCAAAGCCTAAAGTAAAGATAAACTCCCCAGCACATTTCAAGCACCCCTATATATCCTTGACCTTGATCCCACAGGTGCTTCTATCTACCTTGCACTCCAGTTTCTCTGTGTCATGTTTCCATGCTCAAATAATTTTGGATTTTTCTTTCTTCTCATTCTAACAATCTTAAATAGCATCAGTTCCATGAACCCTCTCAGTATATGGTTATCATATTTCTTATAATCCTTTTCTATTTCTGTTTTTCTCTATATGGGCAATTTCAAGCAGTATAACAAAATTACTGCAAGTAGATCATCTGGTTACAAGAGACACAAACATAATCTCACTTTCTCCTTTTACTACCAGAAGAACCCTGTATCCATACAGACAGACACTCCTCTGCATGTTAATGGTTTGCATTCCTGTGTAAAATATCAACAGAAATATGGCATACCTGTCTGAAGCATTCTGAAGGAGCACTTACAGATCCAGTCTCTTTCAAATACTTGTCCCAGTCAAAATAATCTGGAAACAAAAACATAAAAATATACCTCTTCGAATGACAGGTGCACATACACAACTGTGTGATCTGATTGCTGTACACACAATTTATTAAACCTAATATATACATTTATAATTGAGCTATTCTCAATTTCATATGGAACAACAAAAAGCCCAGAATAGCTAAATCAATCCTGTACAATAAAAAAACATCTGGAGGTTTTAACATCCCAGATTTCAAGCTGTACTACAGAGCAATAGTTGTAAAAACAGCATGGTATTGGTATAGAAACAGACCAGTAGATCAATGGAATCGAATTGAAGATCCAGAAATAGACCCACACACACACTTATGGCCACCTAATTTTTGACAAAGAAGCAAAACGGCACAATGGAAGAAGGACAGCATCTTTAACAAATGGTGCTGGTCCAATTGGATGTCCATTTGTAAAAGGATGAAATTAGATCCATACTTATCATCTTATACAAAACTTAAGTCCAAGTGGATCAAAGACCTTAACATAAGGCCGGTCACACTAAATCTACTAGAAGAAAAAGTGGGGAAAACCATCGAACTCATTGGCACAGGTGACAATTTCCTGAACAGTACAACAACAGCTCAAGACTTGAGATCAACAATCAATAAATGAGAACTCATGAAACTGAAAAGCTTCTGTAAGGCAAAAGACACTGTCATTCGAACAAAACGGCAGCCAACAGACTGGGAGAAAATCTTCACCAACCCCACATCTGACAGAGGGTTATATCCAAAATCTACAAAGAACTCAAGAAATTAAATGCCAAGAAAACAAATAATCCAATCAAAAAATGGGGGACAGAGCTAAATAGAAAATTCACAAAGGAGGAATCCCTAATGGCTGAGAGACACTTGAAGAAATGCTCAACATCCTTAATCATCAGAGAAATGCAACTCAAGACGACTCTGAGATTCCATCTCACACCTGTCAGAATGGCTAAGATCAAAAACTCAAATGACAGCACATGCTGGCGAGGGTGTGGAGAAAGGGGTACCCTACTCCATTGCTGGTGGGAATGCAGGCTTGTGCAATCACTATGGAGGTCAGTCTGGCGATATCTTAGAAAACTTGGAATAGCTCTGCCTCAGGACCCAGCCATACCACTTCTGGGTACACAACCAAATGCCTCTTCATGGAATCATAAGGAAGTTTCCTCATCTATGTTTATAGCAGCCTTCTAGAAACTGGAAACAACCCAGATGTCCCTCAACCGAAGAATGGGTCAAAAAACTGTGGTACATCTACACAATGGAATATTATTCAGCTATCAGGAACAATGAAATTATGCAATATGCAGCCAAATGGATGGAACTAGAAAAGCTCATCCTGAGTGAACTAACCCAGACTCAGAAGGATGCATATGGCATCTATTCACTTATAGTAGGATTTTAGCTATATAGTAGAAGGTATCGATACTACAACTAACACACCAACGGGAACTTGGACATAGACTTCTTATTTTTAATTTTTATTTTTTTTATTTTTTATATATTAGTTATATTTTTTTCTATTTTTTAGTCTTTTTTATCTATTGTATGCTTATTGATTTGTTTGTTTAGTAGTTCTCTCTCCCGGGCAACGAGACACTTTTCACTGATGGTACTGCTTCGTAGACCCCCAATGAATGAAGAGGCTCTTGGCCCTCATACGACCTCTCAATTGAGATGAGGGACTGTTATATAAGGACACCCCACCCCATAGAAATGGGATGGAAGGGTTAGGAGGTAAAGAAAAAAAATGAAATGTGATGTTTCGGCCTTTTACTACTAATTGTCATAAACTGTTTAGGATAATTAAGAAATGCAAACTATTGGTTATGCAAGCCAGTCATTCTGTTAGGAACTATGACAGCCTATTATAGTTACTTGCTAAGCTATCAGAAATAAACCTGCTAAGAGACAAGCACCATCTGATTACCCTAATATAAGAGATAGATAGGGCCTCTTCAAAAACCTCAAGAGATCTGCAGAATATGGCATTCAAAGATGTTTTCTTAACTTTAGATATTTTTATATCAAGACATATCAACTCCTGACAGCACCCCCTATTCTCCTCCAAGTAGAAGATGAGCATCGAAGAATCTCCAGTGGGAGATGATTGAATTAGTCGCAACCCTATCTCTTGGTACGAAAAGTGCTTTGCTCCAACTGTAGACAGAATGCTGTCCAAAAAGGACAAAACCTGGAAGCAGGTAAGTCGACAGCCTAGCTCTGCCAAGACAGGGTAGGTAAGTCCTTCATAACCCCTGCTCTACAATCAATGTCTGTCAGAGAAACGGGGCCAAACGACTGAAGAGCGATGTTGTAATGTATGGAGAGAAAATGGGAACTGTCCAGGCAGCCACTGGTATGTCATTTCTTAGTTTGGGAAGCTGCAGGCCCTGTACTTCCTATAAAATCAGATATATTTATCCCTCTCAGGTCTCTGAGGTGATTGAAGTACAGATAGTTAGAGTCTCATAATTAAATTTTGAGTTGTTTAGGAGTCAAGAGAGTGTCATAGATCTAAAAAGATACTTTTAAAATTGTGTTGCAAATTAGTATGAATGTTGAGTCAGATATAGAACTTTAAACTCATGGAGATGGTTAGATAGTAGAATGTTAAAGTCAGGTACCAAATACATATGGACTGGACATTGGGAATATACGTTAAGCCATATAACCCTCATAACTGTGGCCTAATTACCTCTGTTGTACTGTATTGTATTTATTATTATAAGAGAAAGAGCCATTTGTTGGACTGAAAGGGGAAACTGTAGGGGGAAATAAGATATACCTTAAACTTAAAAGGAAAAAAAAAAGGGAAGAGGATGGGTGGTTGAGGGTGGGAAGGTGGGACTGGATGGGGAATAGGGAGGGGACTGCGATTGAGATGTAACTTGAAGAAATAAAAAATAAAGGAAAAAAATAAAACATTCCATGCAATCTAGAATACAATGTACTTCAACGCACTTCTCAGGTTTTCCTCTATGCTAAACTAAATAATTCAAGGAGTACTCAAAATCCTTGAGATGTCACCAAACCTAAAATGCATTGTCATTCAGAAAATTAGGAGTATATATGGGAGAAAATTGTATATAAAATTTGAGCATAACCTTAAAAATTAACCTAAGTCTTTAATATCATCAAATAATCAACAATATCACTGTTTTTCAAACTGCTTTCATTATCTGATGTGTGAATGCTTGAATCTCAGGGCTCCGAGTTCCCATATAGTAATGACTGATTTGTCTTTCAGGTTTTGATTAAGATATTCTTGAAGGTATATGAATAATTTAGAGAAATATATAGCCTCATTTCTGTTTAAATTATCTAAAGAAAGCACACACTTACATTTAATAAATAGTTTTAGAGTAAAAATTTCTAAGACAAAAAGTAAAATTGTAATGGCATGGGTCTTGTTCTAGACAAACCAAGAATCTATTGATAAATACTACACCAAGGTAATACAGTTAATAAACTAATAAAGTAAACAAAACTAAAGGACATCATTCAGCACCCAACATGTAATCAGAAGTAAAAAGATATACAAGGCTTAAACAAGGAACAAGGAAGCAAATGTGTGAGTGATGTATTATGGGAAATAAAACATAATAAAGTATGAACACATGTGGCATATTAATGGGGCAATAAGCAGACATCTACCTACAGAAAGATAGAATGAAAGACTTACTCACTTATCCATATTACAGTTACGAAAATGAATTGTATTTATTCCTTTTGTATTTCCTAATACTTCACTATTTTTAAAAATTTGTTTATTTTTTATTCAAATCACCATCCCCCTCCCTCCCTTCCTCCCAGGCCCGCACTCCCACCCACTTCCCCCATACTCCCTTCCCTGCCTGGTACTAACACATTGTGGTATACCAAATCACATCATGACTAAATGCCTCCTCTTCTACTGAGGAAGGAAAAGGCAGCTCTGCAAGAAAATGGGGTCCAAAGGGAGGCAACAGAGTCCAAGTCAAAGATAGTCCCCATTCCTATTGCTAGGGGATCCACTTGAGGACCAAGCAGCCTATCAGCTTTGTATGTGTAGAGGGCTTAGCCCCAGTCCATGCATATTCTTTGGTTGGTGATTCAGTCTCTATGTGCCCCCTTGTTTCCAGTCCGAGTTAACTGGCTATGTGGGCCTTCTTGTGGTGTCTTTGATCCTCAAAACTTCCCCCAACTTTCCTTAAGGCTCCCTGATTTTTGCCTAATGTTTGACTGTGGGTCTCTGCATCTGTTTCCATTATCTGCTAGATAAGGCTTCTCAGATGGTAGCAATGTTGGGTTTCTGTCTAGATCCCTCTCTCCATCCTTCTGATGCCTGTTTTATCTCCTTGAGATAAAATATTGTCACTATTTCTAATTTTATTTTTTTGCTGGAATGAGATGAACAAGTGTTTTTATAAACTAGTAAAGTACAATTAACACTGAACTTACAATCCTGGCACAGGATATTTTAATTCTTACCTTGGTTTGGCAAAGACTATTATTTGACCTCTTAAGTTATCTGGACAACTTTTACTTTTCTTATTTATAAAACTTATTTATAAGAAATATATATATATATTTCTTATATTTATAAGGTTGATAATTCTAAGCACATACCTCTAGTATTAAAAATACTATCTGGAGGTAAGAGAGTAGGCTGAGCTGATATGAGCACTTACTGTTCTTGTAGACAAACCAAGTTTGGTTCCTATTATCCATTAGTTTACGTTTCTCATAAGTGCCTGAAACTACAACTCTGGGGGATCTGATGCCTTCTTTTGTCTTCTATGGGCAACTGTACTCACATGCACATACCCACAAAGACATACATATATGAATGCAATTAAAAATAAAAATCATTAAAAAACAAACAAACAACAAAAAAGTCTTCTGAATCCCTTAAGGGACAACAGTATAAATCAGGGAAAGTAAAATGACTTTAAGAAAAAATATAAGAATTGCCAGAACCTGGGCATGGTGGCACACATCTTTAATCCCAGCACTTGGAAAGGACAGGCAGGCAAATCTAGAGTTTGAGGCCAGCCTTGTCTACAAAAGGAGTTTAGGACATCTAGGGTTACATAGAGAAACCTTGTTTAAAAAAACGAAAAAAAAAAGTATGCCCATAATGTAGCAGAGAGTTTATTGTGATAAAGAGTCATTCAGTTCTACAATAACTTGATGATTATCCACTAATTAAAGGTGCTTCTAAGAATGTTGTATCCTAATCAGTTGTTGATAAAATAAATATAAAGAGAAATCTAATACAGGATTATTTTATCAAATATAAAAAAGGAAGTAATCCCAGGAGGAAAACACTAGAAACAAACTGTGACAGTATTTGATGGTGAAAAGGGTATGCAACTCAGTAGGTAGTTGTAAAATTTTATATATGTTTAAAATTTTAGCCAGATGTGGAGGCACCATCCCTTAATCCCAATACTCAGGAGGCAGAGACAGGCAGATCTCTATGAGTTCAAGGCTAGCCTGGTCTACAAAGTGAGTCCAGGACAGTCAGGGCTAATACATGGATAAAACCTGTCTCTGTCTTGAAAAACTAAAATAAGTAAAAAACTAAATAAATAAATAACAGCTTTATTTCAAACATTCAATATATAATAGCATATTTGTTACAAACAAATAACAGAAAACAATACTACTTACATAAGCAAATCTTACCTTCATTTACTGTTTGTCCCATGATATCCTCTCCTGCATTAGTTTCCTACAAAGAAAAACAATGCTTTATTTTAAGAACTATAAATTTGAGAGGCAATAACAATAGAAAAGTGTTTCAGAGTCAGATCACTTCAAAAGCTTCCTCAATGCATTTGATAAGGTAGTTGTGAGCTAGAAAAAAAAGAGTGTAACAGTAGTGATTGCTAATGTTATATGGGTAATTTTTAGGGGGGTATCAAGAATGATGGTAGGTTGGCA
>CAJQZJ010031034.1:0-27862 GCA_907164525.1 Lophiomys imhausi
TTTTTTTGTGACTACTGGGTGTACATAAGTCAGGATCACCCAACATCAATGGGAAAAATGTTCAAGGGGCCTTACTATTTACTGATTAACTATTGGAAAATGACAAATTCTGGTAAAGAAGGAGCCATGATGTCAGGCTGTTCCAAACACATAGTCCTACAGACAACCCTAGCTAAATTCTGCAGGACACAAAACAAACAAAAAGTGAATATTGGAAAGAGAGTTTCAGGAAAGAAGGGGAATGGACAGAGGTAGGAGTGAGATCACAATGAGTGTGAGACTACTGATCAGAATGCATTAAATACACATATAAATTGTCAAAGAACAGGTTATTAATAAAAAGTTCATATATATACACACCTATATATGCATATATATATATACATATACATACGCAGATACATATTCTTATATGTATCCACATATGTATGCTTATACATATGCATATGCATATATCTCCTGTTGAGTCTACTTTCAGATGACATGATAGTATACATAAGTGATCCCCAGAATTCAACCAGAGAACTCCTATAGCTGATAAACAACTTCAGCAAAGTGGCTGTACATAAAATTAACTTAAAAAATAAGTAACCCTCCTGTACTTCAATGATAAATGCCCTGAGAAAGAAACTAGAGGAATAACACTCTTCATAACAGCCATAAACAATATAAAGTGTTTTGGTGTAACTCTAACCATGCAAATGAAAGACCTGTATGAGAAAAACATGAAGTGTCTGAAAAAAGAAATTGAAAAAGACATCAGAAGATGGAAAGATCTCCCATGTTCATGGATCATTAGGATTAAGATAGCAAAATGGCCATTTAACCAAAAGCAACCTATAGATTCAATGTAATTCCCATCAAAATCCCAACACAATTCTTTGCAGACCTTGAAAGAACAATTCTCAATTTCATATGGAAAAAGAAAAAAACCCAGGACAGCAAAAACAGTCCTGTACAATAAAAGAAACTCTGGAGGTATCACATTCCCTGACTTCAAGCTATACTACAAAGCAATAGTAAAGCCAGAACCTTATGGTACTGGCATCAAAAGAGACAGGATGATTGAGGTGTAACTTGAAGAAATAAAAAATAAATTATTTTAGAAAACCAAAAAAGGGAAAAAAAAGAGACAGGATGATCAATGGAATGGAATCCAAGACCCCAAAAGAAATGCAAACACCTACGGAAACTTGATTTTTGGTGAAGATGCCAAAACCATACAATGGAAAAAAGACGGTATGTTCAACAAATGCTGTTGGTCTAACTGGATGTTTGCATGTGGAAGAATGTAAATAGATCCATATTTATCACCTTGCACAAAAGTCAAATTCAGGTGGATCAAAGACCTCAACATAAAACCACATACACTAAATCTAATAGAAGAGAAAGTGGGGTAAAGCCCAGAACACATTGTCTCAGGAGACAACTTTCTGAACAGAATACCAGTAACTCAGGCTCTAAGACCAACAATTAATAATGGTACCTCATGAAACTGAAAAGCTTCTGTAAGGCCAAGGACATTATCAACAGAAAAGTCAGCCCACAGATTGGGAAAAGATATTCATTAACCCCACATCTGACAGAGGACTAATATCCAAAATATATAAAGAACTCAAGAAATTAAACACCAACAGACCAATAATCCAATGGAAAAAAATGGTGTACAGAGCTAAACTGAGAATTCACTACAGAAGAATATCTAAGGTTGTGAAGCTCTTAAAGAAATGCTCAACATCCCTATCATAAGGGAAATGCAAATCCAAAACCACTATGAGATTCCTGTCAGAAATGCTAAGACCAAAAACTCAAGTGACAGCACATGCTGGTAATGATGTGGAGAAAGAGGAACATTTCTCCATTGCTGATGGGAGTGCAAACTTGTACAACCACTTTGGAAATCCACCTGGTACTTTTTCAGAAAATTGGGGATAGTTCTACCTCAAGACCCAGCTATACCACTCCTGTGCATATACCCAAATATGTTTCAGCATACCACAAGGACATTTATTTCCTCAACTATGTTCATAGCAGATTGATTCTATTCATAATAGCCAGAAACTGGAAACAACATAGATTTTCCAATGGAGGACTCGATAAAGAAATTGTGGTCCATTTATACAATGAAATGGAATACTGTTCAGCTATTAGAAAAAAAGAACATCTTGAAATTTGCAGGCAAATGGTTCATACCAGAAAAGATTTTGGTAGGTTTAGTGTTAGCATATAATAGCATAGGGATGTCAAAAGCCTGGACTTTAAGATAAAAGACTTACTTCCAAAGTGACTTGTATTTAGGAACTCACCAAGAACCAGGACCTCTTTGATCTTAGGACTAAGGGCAGGACATGCCCCTGAGGTGCCAACCCTCCAGATGTCTCCTGTCATTTCACAGTCCTCTGCAAAATGCATCTGAATGACATGCCCTGTGGCACCTGCCCAAATCTGCTGACTGCCTGTGAATTCAAACCGTGCTGCAAAAAGCTTTTTTGAAAAAGACTGAGCCCAGGGACATAACTTGAAAAGTGCACAAAAGCTTCTGCCGACAGGTGAAGAGACTTAAGGGAGGATTCACGTGGACACAGGACTCTCTCCTGTTCCTGACTGACTCAGCAACATTTTCCTCAACCAGCAGAGAAATACACATCACAATCTCATTGGAAAGTTTCTCTCTCTGATGTTGACCCATTTCTGGTCTGGAGAGGAGATGGATTCTCCCTGAGATTCTGGAGTACTTAGAAGCAGAGTTCCAGCACTTCTGGCCTTTGCAGGCCATAAGCATCTGAATAGGTGAGCCACCTGGGAAACTTTCATTGGTCTTAAGACTATGGAGGCCATTCCTGCTGGATGAATTGTCTTAGGATCTGATGAATGAAATTTAGAGACTTTAAAACTGAAAAATTGTATGAAGACCAGCCATCCATCAGGACCCACGCTCAGAGAAAAATATCCTTTTGAGAAACCTTAGGTTAATGTTATAGGTTCTAAGAAATTTTAGGTGCTAGGTTTCAGAGTTAGGGTTTAAGTTTAGGATTTAGCAATTTTATAGGCAAATGCTAGGTAATTGTTAAGCATTAATAAATATATGTGTGACAAATAAAAATTTACTGTTACAAAAGATCATTCTGAGTGAGCTAACGCAGACCCAGAAAGACACACATGGTATGTACTTACTCATAAGTGGATATTAGCCATATAGTACAGGATGACCATGCTATAATCCACAGACCCAAAGAAATTGAGTAACAAGGAGGGCTCAAGGGATGATGCTTGAATCCTTCTAAGTAGGCAAAATAAAACAGACATCAGAAGTGGATGGAGAGAGGCAACTGGACAGGAATCCAACATTACTGCCATCTGAGATGCTTTATCCAGCCAATAATGGAAACAGATAAAGCTAAACACTAAGTGAAATTCAGGGAGTCTTGTGGAAGAGTTAGGGGAAGGTATGAGGAGCCAAGGACACCACAAGAAGACCTTCAGAGCCAACTAATCTGAGTCTATGGTGGGCTCATAGAGACTGGACCACCAACCAAAGAGCATGGATGGACTGGATCTAGGCCCCCTCCACATATGAAGCTGATGTGCTGCTTGGTCCTCAAGTGAGTTCCCTAACAATTGGAACAGGGTTTATCTCTGACGTGGACTCTATTGCTTCCCTCTGGACCCCATTTTCCTAGAAGAGCTGCCTTGTCTTGCCTCAGTGGAAGAGGAGGCACTTAGTCCTGATGTAATTTGATGTGCCAGAGTGGGATGGTACTGGGCAGGGTGGTATAGGGGAAGTGGGTAGGAGGATAGGACTGGGAGGAGAGGAGGGAAGGGGGTTGCAGTTAGAATGTAAAATGAACAAATAAGTTAATGAATGAGAAAAATCTGGTAAAGTGGCTAAAACACAGCTTTCTGGGTTAGAGACTGGATCAGTAGCTGTGGAATGAGATATAGTATTTGCTATAATCTTTTGGATGATGCTGTTGCTGTTGCTAAGAAAGCACTCACTGAGTAATTTTATAGCAGAAGATCACCTTAGGTCTCTCAGGGCTCCAAATTTTATCATTTTCTGATGTATCACAGGAATCTGGTCTTTTGAATATAATGAATACAACATTTGATACAAATGATACAAGTTTTATGGTGTTGAATCCGGTCCTGTTGACACACACCTAGAACCTCAACATTTCTGAAGTGGTGAAAAAAAATAATAGGAGTTTAAGGACAGCCTTGGCTATGCAGTAAGTTGAGGTAAGTCTCTGCTACATGACACCCTCTCTTCAAACAAAAAAAAAATCTCAACCAAATCCCTAACAAAACAAAGACAAAAAACGTAAACATGGACTTTTCAGTCAGACCAGGACCTGGATCCCACACATAGATTGACTACTTGCTAGTAGTGTGGATTTGGGCAGGTTACACATTTTCTTTTCTGTTATGGTTTACATATGAACTATCCCTTAAAGAAGTTTTTATATTAATGGGCTGTTGTTGCTAGTTTGGAAGCCCTAGAAACATTAAGTGAGGTTTACTTAGGAGAAGTAGGTGGAGGGGAAAGTGCTTGTCCTTGGGGACTCTAACTTCTCCTAGGCACCTCTCTGTCTCTACACCTTCTGTACGCATCTCCCAGACATCTAGCTCTGCCCCTCTGTGCTAAGAGAAGAGCTGCTCAACCATAGACCAAAAACTGAAATAGTGAGTCAACAGAAATAATTTCTCCTTATAAGATGTTCTGTCGGTCATTTTGAGGCATCAGTGAGGGTGTAAAATATTGGTATCAGAGAAGCAGGATTACTACTGTGACCAAACATGACCAGGTGGTTCAGAAGCCTTTGGAACTGTAGGAGCTCAGAAGTCCAGTCCTTATGGAATAAAGGTTATACTCATGAGGTTTCAGAAAGAAGCAAGTGCTTGATTAGAAATTAGACTGGAGGATATTTTGCATGTATTCTGTGTGTGTGTGTGTGTGTGTGTGTGTGTGTGTGTGTGTGTGTGTGTGTGTTTTATGCTTTTGGCCAGGTTTACAGTGAGATTCAGTAGTGAAAAGCAGAGCAGAAAGTCTTGAGATACTTGCATTTTTCCCCAGAAAATTCTATGTAAAGTTGGAGTTAAGGAAAAGAGTTTCTGAAGAGATTGGCATTAAAAACAGGCCAGTGAGATGGCTCCGCAGGTAGAGGCGCTTGGCATAAAGCCTGACAACCTGACTTTGATCTCCCTACCTGTTGGAAGAAGAGAACTGACTCCCCCAATTTGTCCTCTGACCTCCACATGGCAAGTGCATACCCCACCTGGGCCCTCCAAAAAGACATGAATAAAATGTAATAAAAATGTTTCAAATAAGCCGGGGGTGGTGGTGCACGCCTTTAATCCCAGCACTCAGGAAGCAGAAGCAGGCAGTTATCTGTGAGTTCAAAGCCAGCCTGGTCTACAGCGTGAATCCAGGACAACCAGAGATACACAGAGAAACCCTATCCCCATCAAAAAACAAAACAAAACAAAACTTTTAAATAAGTCAAGCACGTTGCCTCAGAGGAAATAACAAAGATATCCTAAGGACATCTCATGAATTGTACTAATTCGACCCTTTGCAGGCTCCAGGGTCTGAAAGAATAGCCATTTGAAAGGTTGCTTCAAAAAGGAGTTGGGGAGGGTCAGGTCACCAAATAGAGCTTCCCAGAGAGGTACTGTCTAATATTCAACAATGTAGTCACTAAGAAACGATTCCAGCCATGGTCAAGTGGGGCCAAGCTAAACACAAGCTGGTAGTATACCTCTCAGTAACATACTTTCTCCAACTTGGCCCAAACTTCTAAACTTTCTAGCATTGGTTAGTAGCTAGGAGTCCAAATTTCATTATATAACCCTGTGGAGGACCTTTTACATTCAAATCATAACAATATCATTAAGCATAAATGTTCAGTTGACCATTCCACACTAGCCCCTCCCCTGTAGGCCACTGTTAAATGAAAATGTCATTGCAGTATTCTTAAACCATGGCTCATCTCTTCCAGTATCTGATGGGTACATGATACAGTGCTAGAGAGATTAGAAATACAACATGGTTGTCCCCTCTCTCCCTGCCTGCCTCTGCTTCTGGCTACCATGAGGAGAACAGCTTTGCTCTGCCATCACTTCTGCTCTGCCACAGTCCCCAGAAACAATGAAGCCAGCAACTATGGACTGAAACCCCTGAAGCCAAGAGCCATGCATGAGTATTTTCTCATTTTATGCTGTTCTGTTGGGTATCGTGCAATTGCAGGAAGAATTCTAATTAGCATGCCTTATGGGCCTCAGTTTTCTCACTAGCCAAAAAGGTGTTTCAATAAAGCCTGGCTCACTCACTGACTTGTTAAAATTCCACCAAAGATACATGTTATGGCTCCTGGCATGAAGCACATGCAAAACACATGGAAACTACCAAAATGTGGAATCTGAGATCCAACAGTGAGTCAACTGCTGCTGACCAGCAACATTAGTTTCAGAAGATTTCTCGGAAAGTAACCCTGATACTGCCCATTCCCCACACTGTGTCTTGCATTCAGGCCATACTTACAGGATACCAGCATCCCTAAGTTGTTGCAACATGTAAGTTATAAACTAGTAATCTATGGCCCTTCGTATCTCTATTTACTACAGTCCCTCATCATCAAACTTGAAGCCTTCACTGTCACTCTTTACCCAAAACCTGTTTCCTTTCCACTTTCAGAATACCTCCAAGGTTCATCTGACTTCTAGAAAATATTTTGTCACTAGGTAACTAAGTAAACAAACAAAACAATCTCTCTAGACCTCAGTTTGTCTGAATATAAAAAAGAAAAAAGAAAAAGGAAAAGGATGAAAAAAAACCCACAAGCAATTACAGAAAGGTGATCTTTAACATGACATCAGCTACACTATTTTGCAATTTCATGATTCAACACTTTATGAAAAATATTTACAGCCCTGTATGTACAGGTTTAGTTTTCGAATGTGGATGTGATAGTATGTTGCAGTTACTTAATTTCTTAGGAGAGGCATAGAGTCATACTCTAGACATTTTATTTCAACAAGAAGCCTATATTGTTATGTACTTCCTTTCTAATAGAAAAATTAATGGACTACAATACTTTTTCAAATTGTCTATTTACTTTGGGTATAATAAGAAAACAGCTTATGGAAGTCAGTCCTCTCCTACCATGTGGGCTCCCAGGATCAAACCATTAGGCACAGTTGGCAGCAGGGGCCTTTGCATGCTGAGCCATCTCACTGGACTTACAATTCTTTTTTACATCATTTGTTTGAATGTCTGGATTTATCAGTCATCCAAGATCCCTAAAATAACTGACTAAAATTGGGTAAGTTGTACTTTGTGTGTGACAAAACACCTGGCAAAAACAACATACATTTTTGGAAGGGTTTAGTTTGCCTATGAATTCCAAACCTTCAGTCCACAGTCCTTAACTCCATTGAGTTTGAACTGATAGTAAAGGCAGAGTATGGTTGTCAACTGGGTAGCCAGCTGTCAATCTAACAACATTGCAGGCATTCATCTCCCTGAAAAGCAATTTGTCCACATATATATGGTTATGCAAAATCCTATACTACTGCGGCTCTTTAATGTGGGGCCAACTACCTAAGCAGGAAAATTCAAATGCTATGTCCAGTTCTGTCTGTACTTGTGATGAAGTTTTCTCATTAAGTGCTACCGATATCCTAAAGTTCAGGGACAAGGACTTGAAAATAAATTGTCACATTTGCTGCCACTGTCCTAGATGATCTCTCCAATGTAACATCTTGACAGTTGATCTTCACATTCCCAAGTCTGCTTTGGGAAGACAGAGGAAGCCTGTGGGAACCTCAAAAACAAGTGCTCTGAAGCAATTAACTCCTTTTTGAGAATTTGCTGTCCTCTCAACTGAAGTGACTGCATTGTGTATTACCTACTCCCGACATCTTAGAGAACTATTTGTGAAAATGATTCTTCATGAGGAATACTTGAACAATTTGCAGCATTTAAAAGCTATTCTTTCTCCTAGAGCCTTTCCAGGGGATAGTTAAAACAGCTGCCTTAGTCATAAGATTGAAAATTGGGGAGGGAAAGTGAAGAGTTCTTTAAGCTGGTTAGATCTTTATTCCTTTCTTCTAGTACCTTATAATACATTTTAATGAGTGTGCTTCTCAAGGATAAGGTATGCAGTGTGATACAGAGCTGCCTTGGTCATGACTGGTACTTTCTGCATGTATACAGCTAAAGCTAATGGACAGGAAGAAAGGATGAAGGAAGAGGGTACCTATGGTTGGAAATTCAGAACTCCAGACATAGTATTTATTGTATTACCAGTAACAATTCAATCTTTCTGTATAAAATGAGGCAGCTCATTTATCAACTTCTCTTTGATCTTTTTTTGGTTATAACAATGCCTAAGTAAGGTATTAAAAAAGCAACCATACTTTTTGTCCATGTCCAAAGCAACTTTGTTGTATTGACATCATATTTTCCAATTGGTTAAAAGAAAAATTACCAAATTAGCAGGTTTATATCTTAGTGAATGCAAAGCCAAACTAATCATGAGCAAAGAGCATTTTAAAGCATGGAGAAAGATGTATTACCTGCATCATGTAAGGAGAGTTATTTCTAAGACGATTCCTTTGCAACAACGGAAGTATGGGGGTTTTATTCATCAGGGAAGCTATAGTAATTCATACAGGAGAACATTTCAAGGGCAGGCAGCCTTCTGAGCATCTTCAGTTAAGAGTTGTATTTTGAGCATGTTCAGTTTAAGGTCACAGTTAAAGAAGGATAAATGGCAATCATATTTTGGCTTACATATATCTCAAGGTCACAGAAGACATCTTGGAAAGGTTAATGGTAGACAGGAACACTTGTAGACCCTTTTAGGCTACATCATAAAAATGGTAGATGAGTACCCATTTGGGCATGCTCAGAACTTTTATCATGAAGTTTTAGTGAAGAAATAGAAAGGACCCTTTGAAAGTGAGATAATATAAGAGTTTTTCCTTGAACCTACCTTTTTTGGATTGGCAGCTAATAAAATGGTTCTCCTGCCTTTTTTCTTTTTTCTTTCCCTGATTTCTTTTAGAAAAAAAAAATCTTTACCCAGGGATCTTTAGGAAAGCTATATTTTTACATCTAGATCTAGAAATATAGAATTATTTTCTATATAAATGACTTATTGAAAAAGGAAATTTGAGGTGTCCTAAAATAAAGGAGTGGTAAAGGGCCCTGCTATCACCACCATCTGATTAAAGTGAAGGGTTGGCCGGGGGCTCTTAGTCATAATGAACAGAAACATTTCAGAAGCTGGTTTCAGATTTAATTTTATTCCTTCAGGGAGGAATGGGGACAGAAAACATCAGGAGGAGCTCACTCTCCGGCTGGAGGGGAGAGAGGAGTAAATAAATACTTTTACTCTGTTAAGAGAGGAATCCTTGATTGGGCTTTCACAAAATCCAAATAGTTAGCATTGACTAAAAGAAGCAAAGCAGGTGCCTGGTTCTCAGCAAGGTGAGAGGAGGCAGATAGGAAGTATAGCTAGTACTAAGCAAAGCAAGATTTACAACCTTGTAAATTAGTACCTAAAAGGCCTTTTCTTAGATAAAGCCTTCTTCTGTAATCATTTTGCAGTCCTCATATGGCTCCCTCAAGATCCATGAGCAAAAACAAAAAAAAGGGCTTGCTACCATGGAGATCTAGTACTCAGCTTGAATAAACTCATATTCTGCTCTGTATTCTAGTCCCCCAATATGTTTTATTTTGCCAGTCTCCATAAAGAATTATTGGTTTTTTTGTATTTTTTTGTATTTTTTATTTCTTCAAGTTACATCTCAATCGCAATCCCCTCCCTACACCCCGCTGCAGTCCCAACCTCTCACCCTCTTCCCCCTCAACCCATCCATCCCCTTCGTTTTTTTAAAGTTTAAGGTATATCTTTTCCCCCCAACAGCTCCCCCTTTCAGTCCAACAAATGGTTCTTTCTCTTATAACAATAAATACAATACAAAACAACAGAAATAATTAAGCCACAATTTTGAGAGTTATATGGCTTAGCATACATTCCCAATGTCCAGTCCATACGTATTTGGCACCTGACTTTAACATTCTACTATCTAAGCATCTCCATGAGTTAAAAGTTCTATATCTAACTCAGCTTTCATACTTACTTGTATCACAATTTTAAAAACATCATCTTAGATCCAGAACAACTCAAAATTTAACTATGAGACTCTAGCTATCTATTCTTCAACCACCTCAGAGACCTGAGAGGGATAAATATATCTGATTATATAGGAAGTGCAGGGCCTGCAACTTCCAAAACTAAGAAATGACATACCAGTGGCTGCCTGGACAGTTCCCATTTTCTCTCCATACATTACAGAATTGATATTCAGACATTTGGCCCCATTTCTCTGCAGACATTGATTATAGAGCAGGAATTATGAAGGAATTACCTACCCTGTCTTGGCAGAGCTAGGCTGTCGACTTACCTGCTTCCAAGTTTTGTCCTTTTTGGATAGCAGTCTGTCTACAGTTGAAGCAAGGGGTTTTTCTTGCCAATAGATAGGCTTGCCACTAATTCAACCATCTCCCACTGGAGATTCTTCCATGCTCATCTTCTACTTGGAGTAATATAGGGGGTGCTGTCAGGAGCTGACATATCTCGATATCAAAAAACCTTGAGTTAAGAGAACATCTTTGAATGCCATATCCTGCAGATCTCTTGAGGTTTTTGAAGAAGCCCTATTTATCTCATATTTAGATAAGCAAATGTTGCTTGTCTCTTAGCAACTTGATTTCTGATTAGCTTAGAAAATAACTGTGATAGACTGTCACAGTACCTAACAAAATGACAAGCTTGAATGACTATTAGTTTGCATTTCTTAATTATCCTAAACAGTTTATGACGGTTGGTAGCAAGAGGCTGAATTTCATTTTTAAGCATTACTAGGTACAATACCTTTAAGAAGCATTACCCTTAATTTTGTATCAATATACAAAGATCAATGCTGATGTAGCACAATTCAATCTTAATTTTGCATTAATATGCAAAGATCAACAACAATTTAGCCAAATATAATATTAATTTTGTATCAATATACAAAGGTATAAGGGCATATTCAATAATCTGTCCTTTTTTCTTGATCTTTCCTATGTTATGTTTATGTCCCATTTTTTCTCAAGTCTGTTCACTCCTACATAGGAGAGAAAGAAGGATACAGAAAAGAAAAAGTGAGAAGTCCCTGGGTCTAACCTCCAAAACCTATTTAACAAGACCATTCAACAGCTTGTAATCTCTTCCCCTAATTAACAAGATTTTCTATTATCCATCAAATGACCAAAGGTGGGAAAAACACCCTCTCCACCTTCTGGGAATGGGATGTCGCTCTCTTAAAATGACTTCCTGCTGATTTGGGACATAGTAAACCTGTTTGGGAACCAAATAAGAATGGAAAAATTGTTAAAATGTTAATAGAATCATTTGATGTTCAGTCCTTTTGTGCTCAGCTTTTTAAATGTCCTCAGAAGTTCATAGACAGAAGCTGACCTTCAGGGCTTTACTGAAATTCTTGCTGGAGCAGTCTGTGGAGCTGAATAATCTTAGTAATTTTGAGTTGTTGTGGTTGTAGACTTTTGAGGAAACAGCTATTGAGAAAGTCTGCAAGGCTGGATCGTCCAGGCTACTTGTCTTCTTTGGTTTCTGATCTGTTTTCTTCTGAGGTTTCCGTTGTCCAGTTGTCCCTGGATTCCTTGGATGGATGCTTTAAATCTCCTGAAAGATAAGAACAGAGCCCTGCCCTAATCCTAACTCTGGGACACTAACTTTGGGGGGGGGGATTACTGGAGCAATTTTTTGACAATATATAAAGTATTATCTTTCAATTCAGATTAAGGAAGAAATTATTTTGATATTTTGGAGCTAAAAAAAACCTTTAGTGTATGTATTTTCAGACCTCAAAGGACAATTTGTTTAAATTTCAGCATGCCTTTTGTAAGTAGCTTTTAAACTTAAATCTTTCCAAATCCTATACGCCTGTCTCTGTATTCTAAGTATTGGCATCAAAGACATGTGTTTCCCCATTGATGGGATTAAAGATGTGATCCACCACCTCTGGATCGAAGTTTTTCCTCTATTTAGAGATTCTTTTGTGTCAGTCTGATCTTGAGCTCTGAGATCTGCTGGTTTCTGTCTCTAGTTTGTTGGGATTAGGGGTGTATCCTTCTCAAATGATGGGATTAAGGGTGTGCACCATCACCACCCTGTTCCTTGTATGTCTAGAATTTATAAGACAACTAAGTGTATAGTAATCCTCCTGTCTCTGCTGGAGTTAAAGGCATTGGTTAACACCACGAATTTCATGTATTTTACTTTAGCTCCAAGTTTTTTCAGCTCTTAGAGGTTTAGAAAACCAGGTTGAACAGCAGTAACCTTTAATTTATTTACAGTATTTTAAACCTGTTACCTGCTTTTTAATGCCAAACCATGAAAATATCCTATACATCTACAAAACAAAAACAAAAAACAAAACTTTTAAGCTGCTATCAAGTTTGTGTAATCTGTGTGGTCACCTGCAGTCTAACATTCTAATATGAAATTAAGGCCATTTTCCTTTCATGCCAGTAAGGCAAGTATACCTTTGGTAAATTATAGTTTGAAATTTTTATACTGTATTTTTATTATATTTTTAGCTTATTAACTCTTTTCTTAAAAAAGCATTATTTTGTTTTCTCAAGTTATTTCTAGAACATAGTTTGCTCCATCCTCCCATCCTGGACCCTCCCTTCTTCTCTCGTTACCTCCCTCCCTCCCTCCCTCCCTCTTTGTTCCTCTACTTAGTACTCTCCTTCTCCTCAGATGAGGTGGGCCCTCAGATATCATACTCCCTCAGATCTTCTGTCATGTGAGGGCCAAGAGCTTCTACTTGTACTGGGGCTTGATATGGCACACTATCTAGGGTATGGTGTTCCACTAACCTGCAGCAGATTCCATGACTCACTGGTGGGTAAAATTTTTCCTAGGGTAGATATGCTAGGTTCCTATCTATTTGAGTGTGTGGGTTGGAGGATAGTTATCCTGTGATGTATGGTTAATATCCATTTATAAAGGAATACATACCATGTTTATCTTTCTGGGACTGTGTCAGCTCACTTAGGATGAGCTTTTCTAGTTCCATCCATTTGGTTTTGAATTGCATGATTTCCTCATTTCTGATAGCGGTGCAGTATTCCATTGTGTAAATGTACCAGGTTTTTTTTTTTTTTTATCTATTCCTCAGTTGAAGGACATCTGGGTTGCTTCCAGTTTCTGGCTATTACAAATAAAGCTGCTATGAACATTGTTGGGGCAATCTTCTTGTGGTTTCTTTTCGAATCTTTTAGATATATGCCCAAAAGGGGTATGGTTGGGTCTTGAGGTAGAATTATTCCAAATTTTCTAAGATATATCCAGATTGATTTCCAAAGCGGTTGCACAAGTTTGCAGTCCGACCAGAACTGGGGGAGTGTTCCTCTTTCTCCACATCCTCGCCAGCATGTGCTGTCATTTGAGTTTTTGATCCTAGCCATTCTGACAGGTGTGAGATGGATTCTCAGAGTTGTTTTAAATTGCATTTCCCTGATTACTAAAGATGTTGAACATTTCTTCAAATGCCTCTCAGCCTTTAGAGATTCCTCTTCTGTGAATTCTTGGTTTAGCTCTGTATCCCATTTATTGAAGGGGTTATTAGATATTTTGGTGTTTAATTTCTTCAGTTCTTTATATATTTTGGATATTAGTCCTCTGTCGGATGTTGGGATGGTGAAGATCCTTTCCCAGTCTGGAGGCTGCTGTTTTGTTCTAAGGCAGTGTCCTTTGCATTACAGAAGCTTTTCAATTTCATAAGGTTCCATTTATTGATTGATTGATTTAGCGCCTGAGCTATTGGTGTTCTATTCAGAAAGTTGCTACCAGTGCCAATGAGTTCAAGGCTTTTTGCCACGTTCTCTTCTAATAATAGTGTGTCCAGATTTATGTTGAGGTCTTTGATAAACTTAGACTTAAATTTTGTACAAGGATCTTTTTGCATTCTTCTACATGTTGACATCCAGTTAGATCAGCACCATTTATTGAAGATGCTTTCCTTTTGCCATTGCATGTTTTTGGCTTCTTTGTCAAAAATTAAGTGACCGTAGATGTGTGGGTTTATTTCTGAGTCTTCAATTCAATTCCATTGGTCAACTGGTCTGTTTCTACACCAGTACCATGCTGTTTTTATTACTATTTCCCTGTAGTACAGCTTGAAATCTGGGATGGTGATACCTCCAGATGTTCTATTATTTTACATGATTGATTTAGTTTTTCTGGGTCTTTTGTTATTACATATGAAGTTGAGAATTGTTTTTTCCAGATCTGTAAAATATTGAGCTGGTATTTGGATAGGAATCGCATTGAATCTGTATATTGCTTTTGTTAAGATGGCCATTTTTATTATATTAATCCTACCTATCCATGAGCAAGGGAGATCTTTCCATCTTCTGATATCTTCTTCAATTTCTTTCTTCAGCGACTTGAAGTTCTTATCATACAAGTCTTTCACTAGCTATGGTTAGAGCTACCCCCGGGAATTTTACATTATTTGTGGCTATTGTGAAGGGTGTTGATTCCCTTATTTCTTTCTCAGCCCATTTATCTTTTATGTAAAGAAGGGCTACTGATTTTTTTGAATTGATTTTGTATCCAGCCACCTTGCTGAAGGAGTTTATCAGCTGTAGGAGTTCTCTGGTGGAATTTTTGGAATCACTTATGTATACTATCATATCATCCGCAAATAGGGATACTTTGACTTCTTCCTTTCCAATTTGTATCCCCTTGATCTCCTTTAGTTGTCTTATTGCTCTAGCTAAAATTTCAAGTACTATGTTGAAGAGATATGGAGAGAGTGGGCAGCCTTGCCTTGTCCCTGATTTTAGACAAAATGCTTTAAGTTTCTCTCCATTTAGTTTGATGTTGGCTATTGGCTTGTTGTAAATTGCCTTTATTATGTTTAAGTATGGTCCTTGTATTCCTGATCTCTCTAAGACTTTTAACCTGAGGGGTGCTGTATTTTGTCAAAAAGCTTTTTCAGCATCCAATGAGATGATCATGTGGTTCTTTTTTTTTTGTCAGCTTGTTTATGTGATGGATTACATTGATGGATTTTCTAATGTTAAGCCACCCCTGCATCCTGGAATGAAGCCTACTTGATCATGGTGTATGATACTTTTGATGTGACCTTGGATCCGGTTTGCAAGTATTTTATTAAGTATCTTTGCATACTTGTTCATAAGGGAAATTGGTCTGAATTTTTCTTTCTCTGTTGAGTCTTTGTGAGGTTTAGGTATCAGGGTGACTGTGGCCTCATAGAATGTGTTTGGCAGTATTCCTTCTGTTTCTATGTTGTGGAAGAGTTTGAAGAATATTGGTGTTAGCTCTTCTTTGAATGTCTGGTAGAAATCTGTGCTGAAACCATCTGGCCCTGGGCTTTTTTTGGTTGGAAGACTTCTAATGACTTCTTCTATTTCCTTAAGAGTTATAGGACTGTTTAGTTTGTTTACCTCTTCTTGATTTAACATTCGTAGGTGGAATCTGTCAAGGAAATTGCCCATTTAATTTAGATTTTCCAATTTTGTGGAGTACAAGTTTTTGATGTAGGACCTAATGATTCTTTGGATTTCCTCAATGTCTGTTGTTATTTCCCCCTTTTCATTTCTGATTTTGTTGATTTGGGTATTTTCCCTCTGCCTTTTAGTTAGTTTAGCTAAGGGCTTGTCTATTTTGTTGATTTTCTCAAAGAACCAGCTCTTGGTTTTGTCGATTCTTTGTATTGTTCTTTTTGTTTCTAAGTTGTTGATTTCAACCCTGAGTTTGATAATTTCCTCTCATCTGCTCCTCTTGGGAGTGTTTGCTTCTTTTGTTCTAGCTCTTTCAGGTGTGCTTTTAGTTGGCTAGTATGGAAATTCTCCAGTTTCTTTTTGAAGGCACTTAGTGCTATGAACTTTCCTCTTATCACTGCTTTCAATGTGTCCTATAAGTTTGGGTATGATGTGCCTTCATTTTCATTGAGTTCTAAGAAGACTTTAATTTCTTTTTTTATTTCTTCCCTGACCCAGAGGTCATTGAGGAGAGAGTTGTTCAGTTTCCATGTTTTTTGCAGGCTTTCTGTCGTTTTTTGTTATTGTTGAAGTCTAGCTTTATTCCATGATGGTCTGAGAAGTTACAAGGGTTAATTTCAATTTTCCTTTATCTGTTGAGGCTTGCTTTATGGCCGACTATATGGTCGATTTTGGAGAAGGTTCCGTGAGGTGCTGAGAAGAAAGTGTATTCTTTTGGTTTGAGGTGAAATGTTCTATAGATATCAATTCGGTCCATTTGATTCATGATATCTCTGAGGTTCAGTATTTCTCTGTTTGATTTCTGCATCGTTGATCTTTCCAGTGGTGAGAGTGGTGTGTTGAAGTCTCCCACTATTAATGTGTGAGGTTCAATGTGCAATTTGAGCTTCAGTAGTGTTTCTTTAATGAATGTGGGTGGTCTTACATTTGGCACATAGATGTTCAGTATTGAGATTTCATCTTGGTGGATTTTTCCTTTGATGAGTATGTATCTTCCTTCCCCATCTCTTTTGATTAATATTGGTTGAAAGTCTGATTTGTTGCATACTAGAATTGCCACTCCAGCTTTTTTCTTGCATACATTTGCTTGGTATATCTTTTTCCAGCCCTTTACTTGGAGATAATGCCTATCTTTTTTGCTGAGGTGTATTTCTTGTAAGCAGCAGAATGTGGGATTCTGTTTTCACATCCATTCTGCTAGCCTGTGCCTTTTTATTAGGGAATGAGTCCATTGATGTTGAGAAATATTAATGACCAGTGGTTGTTACTTCCTGCCATCTTGATGTTGATGGAAATAGTGTGAGTGAGCTTCTCTTCTTTTGGTTTTGCTGCAGGCATGCTATTTGCTTCCTGTGCTTTCTTGTGTGTAGTTTTCCTTCTAACATCTTCTGTAGAGCTGGATTTGTGTATAGATATTGTTTGAATTTAGCTTTGTCATTGAATATCTTGTTTTCACCATCTATGCTGATTGACAATTTTTCAAGGAAGAGTAGTCTGGACTGGCATTTGTGGTTTTTTAGGGTCTGCAAGACCCTAAAGTCCAGGCTCTTCTGGCTTTTAGAGTCTCTAAAGAAAAGTCAGGTGTGATTCTGATAGGTTTGCCATTATATGTTACTTGAACCTTTTCCCTAGCAGCTTTTAATATTCTTTCTTTGTTCTGTACATTTAGTGTTTTGATTATTATGTGGCGGGCAGATTTTCTTTTCTGTTCTAATCTATTTGGAGTTCTGTATGCTTCTTGTACAGTTATAGGCATCTCTTTTCTTAGATTTGGGAAATTCTCTTCAATGATTTTGTTGAAGATATTTTCTGGTCCATGGAGCTGGGACTCTTCTCTTTCTTGTATTCATATTATTCTGAGATTTTATCTTTTCATTGTGTCCTTGATTTCCTGAAGGTTTTGTGTCAGGACATTTTTAGATTTGATATTTTCTTTGACAGGTGTATCAATTTCTTCAGTTTTATCCTTTGAGCCTGAAACTCTTTCTTTCATCTCTTGTATTCTGTTGGTGATGCTCATGTCTGTAGTTCCTATTCTTTTCTTAAGGTTTTCCAGTTCTATGGATGTCTCAGATTGGATTTTCTTCATTGCTTCAACTTCCCTTTTCAGGTCTCCCATTCCTTTAAGCGCTTTATTCTTTTCCATCACCTCCTTTGCAGTACTTTGTTGTTGCTCTCTGAGGTATTTGATTTCCTCCCTTAAGCCTTCTATTATTAATATAAGCATAGGATTAAGGTCATTTTCCTTTGTTTCAATCATGTTAGGATGTTCAGAGTTGTCTGTAGCATTATTGCTAGCATCTGGACACATCCTATTGCTTTCGATTTTGTTTTTTACCATGTTCTTGCTCTGACCTTTTGTCATCTGATTGATTCTGGTGTTGTCTGTTTGTTTCTTTTGTCAGTTGACCATGGTGTTCAGGATAACTCCCTGCCCCGGGGGTTGGCTGATCCTGAGATCCTGGTGTCTACCTCCAGATGGTGGGCAGGTTCCTATAATAGACTGGCTCTTGGAGAGGAGAGTGGCTGCCACTCTCCTCAACTGGTTGTGACTCAATTGGACCAATATAGAGGGGATTGGAGTGAGGAGAGGGCTATCCTCTGAGGACCTGAGAGCTGGCAGGTCTCCTCAGGAAAGGCAGGTAGAGCTGTGGTTGGGCCTGTGTTCTCCCCTCATTGACACAGTTCTGGTTCAGCAGCTAGGCTGACTGTGCAGGCAGGGAGCTCTACCCAAGATGGGTGCCAGCCTCAGTGTGCCTGTTGCTGACTGCCTCAAATGATTGGGTGCTAGGGTGAGTGAACTGCCCCAGTATTTATTGAGAACACACAGTTGCGGGCTCTGTTTGCAGTCAGTCTTGGCTCCTAATTGCTTTTCTGTGACTGGGTTAAGTCTCTGCCTCTCAGCTACAGTGCACACTGTGATGCCATGTTGGAAACTCTGGAAAAAAATCTTCATCACCTTTGCTCTTGTGGTCCTGTTGTTTTTCACTCTTGAGTGTACAGGTCCACTTGTAGGCTGGATATCAGGCATACAGGTGGGGCCACTGATCTGTGACTGGAGCCGTGGGCTGGATCCGATCATGGGATAGATTTGCTCTAGCCAGTGCTCCAGACCAGTGCCGGAGCTGGCTGATCTCAGGGTTGTGGGGGGTAAATGAATATAATTTTAACAAGGCTGTTTTTACAAAGGTCACATGGGTAAGTGTACAGAGTGTCTCACCTTATGTTGTTCATGGAACATTTAACAAGAAAAGAAATCCATTATGTCACAAGTGAACCCATGACCACTCAACTAAGACAATAAAAACTGTAGATGTGTACATAGGGAACAAGTGGGCAACTGCTACAATGCATAATTACATGGAAACTTTTCAAAAGCAGAGGCCACAGGATAAACCCAAGTTCTTTAACATTTCTTTTTTGGGGTAATAGTGATGCTGGAGCCACATACCCTGTCTCCCAGGGCTTTGCATTGCAAATCCAGTACTATTTATTATTGCAAATAATACAGGTGGTTGCAACAAGGAACGCAGTTTAGTTATATGCAGTTCACATAGCTTGATGGGATTTATACTTGGTCACATATTAGGCTCTTAATTATAGGCTTAATGCTATGTACCCTCCGGATAAATTTCCCTCATTAGCTGTCCAGCAAAAATATTACTGACCCCTGATCATTTACTACCTTTTAAATAAACAAAAGCATGACACTCTGTGATAATGCAGAGAGGAATCTCATGCTTATATGTAAATGGTACAGGTACACTAAAAGTGAAAACAGTTAAAGAAAGATATTTACAAATTGTTTTGTTTTTATTCATTTTCTATTTAAGATTTTTTTGTTTATTTTTAAATTCCAATTCTCATCCTCCTCCCTTCCTTCCTCCCAGTCCTACCCTCCCATCCTCTTCCCCATACCCTCCCTCCCCCAGTACCAACACACTCTGGCACTTCAAGCCACATCAGGAATAAATGCCTCCTCTTCCATAGAGGCATAAGGAGGCACTGCTACGAAAATGAGCTCCAGAGGGAGGGAACATCCTCTAAGTCCGGGACAGAACCGGTTCTGATTGTTAGGGGATTTGTGGAATAAGCAGCCTGTCAACTTCATATATATAATGAGCCTAGGGACAGTCCTTGCAAGCTTTTTACTTGATGGTTCAGTCTCTTTGAGGCCCTTTGTGTCCAAGTTAATTGGCTATGTGGGTCTTCTTGTGGAGTCCTTGATCCCTTCAGCTTGCTCATATCTACCCCTAACTTTTCCTCAAGACTCCTTGATTTTTGCTTAATTATCTGCTGGATAAGGTTTCTTGGATGGCAGTAATGTTGGATTCTTATCCAGATCCCTCTTTCCATCCACTTCCAACACCTTTTTTATCTCCCCTACTTAGAGGGACTCAGGTATCATCCCTTGAGCCCTCCTTGATACTTAGTTTCTTTGGGTCTGTAGATTGTAGCATGGTGATCCTTCATGTATTGGCTAATATCCCCTTATGAGTGAGTAAATACTATGTGTGTCTTTCTGGGTCTGTGTTACCTCACCCTCACTCAGGATGATCTTTTCTGGTTCCATCCATTTTCCTGCAAATATCATGATATCCTTGTTTCTGATAGCAGAGTAGTATTCCATTGGGTAAATGTATCACAATTTCTTTGTCCATTCCTCGGTTGAAGGACATCTGGGTTGTTTCCAGTTTCTGCCTATTACCAATAAAGCTACTATGAACATAGTTAAGGAAATGTCCCTGTGATTTGGTGATGCATATTTGGAGTATATGCCCAGGAGTGGTATAGCTGTGTCTTGAGGTAGAACTGTTTCCAGTTTTCTTAGAAGGCACTAGACTGGTTTTGTAGAGTGGTTGTTCAAGTTTGCACTCTCCCACCAGCAATGGAGGAATGTTCCCCTTTCTCCACATCTTCACCAGAATGTTCAGTCACTTGAGTTTTTGAATGTAGCCAATCTGACGGGTTAAGACAGAATCTCAGAGTTGCTTTCATTTGCATTTCCCTTATGACTAAAGATGTTGAGCATTTCTTTAATTGCCTCTCTGCCAATAGAGATTCCTCTATAGTGAATTCTCGGTTTAGCACTGCACTCCATTTTTTTAAATTGTATTATTTGGTTTGTTGATGTTTAAGTTCTTGAGGTTTTTTTGTAAATGTTGGATATTCGCCCTCTGTCAGAATAATTAAAACCTAGAAACCTCACTATAACATCAGTAGGATAACGGATGAATAAATTATGGCATAGCCATATATAAACAGATCCTACACACATGGTGAGCAAAAGAAGCCATACTCAGAGAGTATTTGGTATATTATTGTATTCAAAGACAGTTCAAAGATAGGCAAAATTCAAGTATGATGTTAGAGGTCAGAAAACCGCTTTCCTTTTTGTATCTGTTTGTGTGTAGCGAGGGAGAGGGTCAGTTGATTATAGTTATTGGAATAAAGACCCTTTCTAGATTAGTAGAAATGATCTGTGTTTTTGTTTGTTTGGTTGGTTTTAGTTTTTTTGAGACAGAATCTCTGGCTGTCCTGGAAGTCACTCTGTAGACTAGGCTAGCCTCAAACTCAGAGATCTGTTTGCCTCTTCTTCCCAAGTAAATGTTCTGTATTTTGATGTAGATGGCCTATATATGAGTTATGTGGTTAAGTCACTGGGCTGCATATTTAAGTTTTTCTATAGATTATGTTATATATAAATTGTACCTCAATTTTAAACAAGCAAAAATACGTCACTCTGTTGGACAGAATATCCATCAAATAGTGCAACAAAGAGTTTGTCTGTCTAATAATACATTTTGTCTGACTGTCAAAGTCCTTTGCTATTAAGCGGTACGGGGCACCTTCACTAGCTCTTCTGACAAAGAATCTTCTTATACCTTTGTGTAAGATAGCAAAAACCATGCTCCCTTCTAGGTGGATGTATTACATTTAAAAAATCACCTAAGAGCTACTGTACCATGGTCCATGGCTTAGTGATCAACCAACACATGGAGGTAGAATTTCACTTCCTTTATCCTACTGGCTTTCATATAAGATGTATCCTCGTAACCACTCAAGGCCTGCCCTGCTATCTGGAAGGGAACTGACAAAGCTCATGGAACCTGAGGGCAGTCAGGTCTAAAAAGGTACTACTTCTTGTACCTGGAGTATTACCAAGCTGAAGGCAGAGCTTTTTCTTAGTAACACCATCTCTGTCATTCCTTTTTCTTTTTTTACTCAACATTTATTTATTTCTTCAAGTTACATCTGAATAATAGCCCCTCCCTCCTCCCCTCCCAGTCCCATCCTCCTACCCTCTTCCCCCTCTCCCTCCTATTCCACTTTTTAAATTTTAAGGTGTATCTTCCCCCCTCCCACAACATCCCCCCTTTTAGTCCAATAAAAGGTTCTGTTTTTTTAACAATAAAATACAAAACAATAGGAACAATTAGGCAACAATTATGAAAATTATAAGGTACCACATACATTCCCAATGTCCAGTCAATATGTATTTGGCAAATAATAATAATATTCTATTATCTATCTATCTTGATGTGTTTTAATTTATATAGCTAAATGAGTTTCCATCCTAACTTAAAAAAATCTTATTAGACACAGAACATCCTTTATTATCCTTAGGATAATTAAGAAATGCAAACTAATAGTCACTCAAACTTGTCATTTTGTTAGGTACTAGTTTAGTGTGTCACAGATGTTTTCTAAGTTAATCAGAAATAAGTTGCTAAGAGACAAGCAATATTTGCTTATTCAAATATATGGAGATAGATATATTGTCTTCAAAAACCTCAATAGATCTGTAGAATGTGGAATTTAAAGATGTTTTCTTAACTTAAGAATTTTTTGATAGTGATACATGTTAGCTCCTGACAGCACCCCCCATTCTACTCCAAGTAGATAATGAGCATCAAAGAATCTCAATTGGAGATGGCTGCATTAGTGGGAAGCTAGCCATAGGGCAAAAGAAAGCCCTTGCTTCAACTGTAGACAGAATGCTGTCTAAAAAGGATAAAACTTGGAAGCAGGTAAGTCAACAGCCTAAGTCTGCCAAGACAGAGTGGGCAAGTCCTTCATAATTCCTGCCTTACAATTAATGTCTCTCATAGATACTGGGCCAAAAGGCTGAAGATAGATGTTCCAACATTATGGAGAGAAACTGGGAACTGTCCAGGCAGTCAGTTGTCTGTCATTTCTTAGTTTTGGAAGCTGGTTGCTCTGCACTTCCTGTTTATTCAGATATATTTATCCTTTTCAGATCTCTGATGTGGTTGAAGACTAGATAGTTATAGTCTCACAATTCAGTCTCCTTTTCCTTTTATACAAATCTGTTTTCTCCACTTCTTTGAAGCTGACCTCCCACCACACCATGGTATACATTTACATGTCACACACACACACACACATGCAACCACACATCACATAAATGGACAAAGGAAGGAGAAAATGAACAAAATCTAACATTCAATGGATCAATCACTTAACAGTTCATTTTTCTTATACAAATCTAAAGTGACCAATTGCTGAAAATTTTCAAAGACTTGTGGTATCAGGGCCAGGATGATGCAACTCCCTCTTTCTTCTTTCATTTGCACCCATGGGTACAAAATGACTGATACAAATCCAGCCACTGTATTCAAGGCAGAAGGAAGTAGAGAAGGGCAGCACACGCCATAAATACTTTCACTGGCATGACACTAGGAGTTTTGCTTAACAGGGCCATCCATGTTGAAGGTTAAAGATTAGAAAATAAAGTAATGATCATAGAATTACCATGCCAACCAAGACTCAGACTCCTTCAGTAAGGCAATGGAAAACGAGTGTCTGATAGGTAACAACATGTCTGTGATCTGAATTCTAGGAATCCATATTATCTGGAAATTTGTTAGCCATTCATTATCACACAAGTGATGAAAGGCACATCTAGTTGTTTTTTAAAAACCCATTGCTTCTCACAGCACACTAAGCTGTTATCCACGAATTTGGTGTTCTACCATCTATGGTGCTTCAACTATGATTTGCCTTGCATTTCAGAAGCTGTAGTGCATGTATTGGTCAAGGCCTATTACTCACCTTCCAGCCTAAGTAAGTAGTATACAAATACCTTTTCTACCAACAGGACATGTGGTGAATGTGGCTTTCTATTATTTCTTTTATACTATACACTCTAATTATATTACCATACATAATACCTCTCCCTCCCCTCCAACCCTAGTTCCTTCCAACTCTCCATCCCTAGGTGGGAGAGAAAGAAGGTTAGAGGGAAAGAGGGCATAGGTCTCTTGAGCTACTTCCTGCTGATTAAGGTCATCAGGTTCTTTTTAGGGGCAATACCAATCTCAGTAGTCACAACATGCAGAAATCCAGGAAACCAGCAACACCATACATAGCCAGCACAGCAAGCCAGCAAACACAGCACCAGGACAAACCAACAGCAGTTTGGGGGAGCACCATCAGGGAGAATAGCAATCTCTTCCTTCTTTGGAGTGCCCCCTTACTTCTCGGGGCTCTGGCTTTTTCTAGCCCTCTCTCAAGTCCTCAGAATTAACTTTCTGTAGCTGGCTAGGGCACATCCCTGCTAGCACACAAGGCACATGTAATTAACATCTGTGGACCAAGTGAAGCAGCCCCACACCTGGGATTAAAACAAAATTCTCATATCATAACTGGGTTTTTCAATAAACAAAACTCTTACCACACACATAGGATTTGTAGGAAGTATGCATAAAGGACATAAAGGATGTTTAGCTTTCTCTCAATAAACTGTTATTTCAGAAATATCTAATAATAATTATTTTAACATATGAAGATTAATAGTATTCCCTTTTCATTTTTATTACATTTGATTCCACTTTGATCTGTTTAAAAGAGGTGCAAGAGACAAAGGGAGAATATTTTAAGTCACCAAACAACTACAGTCTATCTTTACCTTTGAAAAGAGTGGGTAGTAAGAAGTAGACAGATGGCTCAGTGGATAAAGATGCCTGCTGCAACCTGATGACCTCATCTCAGTCCCCAGGACCCACATGATTGAAGGAGAGGACTGACTATAGCAAGTCATCCTTTGATGTGCACAGATGGACTGTGGCACTCCTGTGCTCACATGCTCATGCACATGTGTGTCTGCACTCTCTCCCTTCCCTCCCCCCAGAAGATAAATAAATATGTATTGAAAATTTTTAACAGATGAACCTGTGGAACTGGATGGCTTCTCAGCATCCTTCTAAGTCTGCTGGACAGTTTCTAAATCAACTGCAACAAAGACTCAGCAAATCAAGAAGGGGTATTTCTAGAAGTTGGTCCAGATTAATGTTAGTTTTCAACTGAGAGTCACTGCACTCTACTAGGTGAGAAAATACCATGGAAAAGGATAGAATGTACCCACTCAAACTGTAAAAAGGGAAATTCAAATCTATCTGACATTTGTATTAAATGAGATTTGGGGAATTTTTTCCTTTCAACATGGGGTCTCATGGAGCCCAAGCTAGCTTAAACGTATTCTGTAGCCCAGGATGACCTTGAGTTGCTTATCCTCCTACCTCTGCCTTCTGAGTACTAGCATTGCAGGGCTCTGCCACTATTCCTGACTTATAAATGACTGCTGCTGAGGATCAAACCCAAGGCATCACACATGCCAAGCAAGCACTTGGCATGAGAAAGAAAATTACCAAGAACTTTGTATGTTCAAAATTTTTATTTATTCTACATTTACGTATTTTAAAAAGGTGGATGTGACAATGGAGAGGTGATGTTCAGATATTTATTCAGTTTACTTTTCATGCTGCTTTTTTTCTTATTTCAATTTATATTACTTTTTTAAATGTAATAAAAAGAACAAATGTCAGACATCTATTAAATGGTCATACATTTGCCGACTGGCTATTCCACTGGACTTTTGGGGGAGTCATTGAAAAAGCAGCATAAAATGAAGTATTAGTGCCTGCAGTTGAAAACTCTATTTATTAGCTATGTGTAATCCCTTGCAAATTAATTTTGTCATCTGGATTACACTCAAGGACCTTAAAGCACATTCAGTGGTTCTAAGCTTCTAGGTTTCTGTTACTCTCAAAGAGGTTGATCTGGATAAGAGTTTATTCTGGTGGAGGGAACTCCAGCTCTCATCATTCCCACACATTGTCATCATGATATGTCTCTTCCTTTAATTCTCTGAGATTTTCCAGTATTCTGCTATGGATTTTCCCCGCCATTTTAATTTTATACATGTTAATACATTATTCCAATACAGAAAATTTTCCATTTATTACTTATTCATAGTTACTTATTGCTTATTAATATTTTGGCACATTTGCTTTTACAATCTATATGGGGTGAAGAGGCATTATAGGGCAAAAAATTGTAGATATAATACCTCTTTGGCTAGAAACATGTCAGTGTATACATCATATAATAACAGATATTTTCCCACCTAACTACAGTGTAAGTACCACAGTTGGAAAATACAACACTGATACAAGATCAATACAGCCCATCTTTAAATTTTTCTTGTAATCCCAATCATGACTCTTAAAGCTATTTTATTTTCTGATACAGGAGTCAATCCAGAATTGGTCACATACTGTCATTTATTTTAAAAGGGATTTTTAATTGTCATGTCCCTTTATGCTTCATTAATGTGGAAGAAATCTTAACATCTTTTCTTTTTCCTCTTGACTTAAATTTTTAAAAAGATTATGAGCAATTTATTTAATAAGATGTCCACTAATTTGAATGTTCCTTGTTATAAAATTCAGCCCCTGTATTGTATGTGAGGCAGGAAGACCCCAGAAGTGATATGCTGTCCTTGTAGAACATAATATTGAGAAACATACAGTATTTAACTCATATTGGTGCTTCTGCTTTTAGAAGTAAGTTAGTATTTGGTGACTTTCTATTGCTTGAGGGTTTAAAAATCTTGACAGCTCTATAATTTCATTGCTAATGACTCGGTCTTTTTTTTTAACATTGGCTCAACAGTAAGGTGTGTCACTGCTTAAGCCTGGCTCCTTCCCAGCTGAGAAGGTTCAGAATTTTAGACTTTGTGCCAAAGGTGACTAGCCAATAAGTTCAATGTACTATGGAAATCAGACACATCAGTCCAGCCAAAAGAGAGGTAGACAGATAGGTGCAGGAAGTCAGAGTCCACATAGTCAAAGTCAGTGTGCACCAGGATCAACGAGGATCAAAACCTCTGTTTCAGGGCAAGGGTTGTGGGCATGATTCCCAGTGTGCTATAAATTCCCAGTGTTATAAAGCTAATGGGTGAACTGGCTCTGAGCCAGTGGGTGTTAGTCATAGGCTTTGGTGGAATCCAAAGTAAGGTGTTCCTTACAGTGGAGTCTGGTAAGCCAGCGCTATCTCACATGCCTCATAGTTGCCATTACCACATTCTCCCCTTCCTCCAAATCAGGGTTGTGCGAATTTGTAAGGTGGATGCCAGTTCCCTAGCGATCTGGTGGAAGTCCAGCATCCAGAGCAGTAGAACCAGTGCATAGCACAAGATTATATGTCTCTAAGAAGCCCACAGATGATGCCAGTACAGCTTGTTCCAACCATCCTTTGATTCTCACATCTGTGGGCTATGACTGATAGTCCAGTGCTACAAATATCCATAAAACACAGGAGTCGATATTACTATGAAATTACTTTCTACATCTCTGTGTAGAGCTTCCATGAGTCAGCTAATTCAGAACTCACTGAATGCCCTACCAAGTCTCTTAAATGCAAAAAAAAAATCCAACAGAGTAGCTAGTAATAAGAAAAGAGATCAAGACATACATAGCATGTTGCCATGGCAGAAATGAAGCACCATAAAAGTTGGGCAATGGGAAAGGATTTCATTTTTAAAAAAATCATAGAACATATCCTTTTGATAGCCTTAAGAATGTGTGTGTGTGTGTGTCCCGAAAGAGTTAGCTCCTCCTAACAGGGGAAAGGTGAATTTTGTATCTGTACTCACTTTTTCTATGGAAAATTATAGTCTATCTACAGAACATAACAAACCTGGTGAGACAGGATAATGTTGTCTTAGCAGCACCTCTAAATAGACCTGCCACAGGCTTCCCATAATACTCTCAGATGTTCTAAAGCAGTGAATGTTAGAAATGAAGTAACAAGGCCATTCATTACTCACAGGAAATGGGGCCCACTTCTTATTAAAAATTCACATTTCTTGAAAATTCTTTAAAAATCCAATTGGAGATGGTTGAAATAGTGGCAAGCCTATCTCTTGGCAAGAAAAACCCCTTG
>CAJQZJ010031035.1:0-13911 GCA_907164525.1 Lophiomys imhausi
AAAGACAAACACAAAAACAAACTTGAAAGTATTAAAACAATAGTCATGACAGAAGTGAAATCCTTAATTATACAAACAACTGATTTCTATTCAGGTACCAAGAAGACTAGACAGAAGTGAAAGGAAAGAGGTGGAAGGAAAGGGGAAAGAATACCATAATTCTATAAAAAACGTAAAAAGTATCAAAAATTGAAAACCACTGTGGTGGTTTGGTTAAGAATGCCTCTCAAAATATCATATGGATGCCTGGCTCTCAGTTTTTGGACTATTGGGAAGGATCAAGAGGTTTGTCCTTCTTGGAGGAGGTGTTGGGTGGAATTTGAAGTTTCAAAAGCCCTCACTTGGTCTAGTATGTCTCTTTCTGCCTGCTGTCTAGGATGCAGCTTTCAGCTACTTATCCAGTATCATGGCAGCCTGTGTGCTACCATGTTTCCTGTCATGATAATAATGGACTAACCCCTTGAAACTGTAAGCAAGTGCCTTATTAAATGCTTTCTCAAAATAAAAGTTGCTGGGATCATAGAATCTCTTCACAGCAGTAGAACACTGACTAAGACATATTTTATCATTATATCTATATTATATATAGTGCTGAAGGCAGTTCTTCACTCAGAAATGAATGGATATAGGGCTAGAGAGATTGGTCACTGGTTAAACAGTCTTGTTGTCTTGGAGAAGACCTGAAATCAGTTCCCAGAATCCATTTGGGGTGGCTTACTACTTCCTGTAAATCCAGGCCCAAAGTTAAATGATATTCACTGTGAACATGCTACATTCATGTGCACATTCTCACATAAATATACGTAATAAAAAATAAAATATTAGAAAATAGTCTTTATAAATGAATGAATATTTAGAAATAAATTAAATCCACTTGACTAAACAAAAGCAACTAGTAAACATAATTCCATAAGTACATTTAAAGAACTACTAATGAACTATTTCCTTTTTTACTATATAAATTAAGACATCAGTGCAAAAAACCCCAAAACATTGCTTATAAATATCCAATAATAGGTATAGCATGGATATATATTTAGTTTGTGATAACAGCACACAGAATCAAAATATAATGCTAAATAAAATCATCAATTTTTGAATTTTTTGTGGAGTTTTTTTTTGAGACAGGGTTTCTCTGTGTAATACCAATGGTGGTCTTGGACTAGTTTTGTAGACCAGGCTGGCCTTGAACTCACAGAGATCCACCTGCCTTTGCCTCCCAAGTGCTGGGATTGAAGGCATATTCCACCACGCCTGGCCTACATTTTGAACTTCTAAACTATTTTGGCAATATTCTGAAATTTATTGATATGAATAAATACATTAACAAAACTTCCCATCACAACTACTAATATAATACATTAAAATATATAGTGCAACAAAAAGAGATTAAAAAATCACACAATATATTTATCTAACAAAAAATAAGACAATAATGGAGGAAAGAAGGACAAATAAGGGATATGGCATAAAAAAGCTCAATAGCAAATTTATTTATGAGTCACTTTATTTCATATAAATAGAATAAACCCTCTAACTAATAGCAACATTTTGCTTACTGTACAGAGAAATAAGCAAGGAGACATGACACAAAAATTTAGAGTCAAAGCACATTTAGGATCATCATAATATAGGAATAATTTCTCAAGTAAATAATAAACTCAAAAGATAAAATAAGTCTATATAATTTCTCTTAAGATAAATTAATAAAAGAGAGAAAAATAACCTCATGAAGATAAAACAATTGTTAATATGTATTCATACTACAGTCTTCTGTTAGGAACAGAAATTAATCCATATACTATGGCAACCCATATATATGGAGGTCTCTTTAAATTTCTAAAATGCATTGCCTCTAAGACTGGAAACTAGGTAAAAGCACTGAATGTAAAACATGTCAATACAAGTTGGATCTCTTGAATATACATAAGGTTGGAGGTAAATAATCATTTTGGTGAAGGTTTTTTGGAATTCTACATCATCACCACACCATAAGGCAATAGTACACTAATAAGTTAAAATAAAAAAAGCAAAACTTAAAAAGTAGTAAAAACTAAAAATACCACATGATCTTGGTATACTAATACTGGGCATATACTTGAAGTGTTCTGAACGATTTGCACATCCAAATTTACTGCTGCAGTCTTTATAATAGTTTTGAAATAAAATCAGTATAGATGTCAATCAACTGTTTAATGGATAGAGAGAATTTAAATTAATTTCAGTAAAATCACAGTACTTGCAAGACTCTTAGTCAAAACTTTCCAGGTGTAAAAATAGCACATTATTTCTTCTATATGTGCGACTTTGGAAGACATATACACATACATATATACATATATGTATATATATAGTGTATGTGTGTGTGTGTGTGTGTGTGTGTGTGTGTGTGTGTGTATGTGATAAAAAAGAAAGAATGCTATGAGAAGAAGGGAGAGATTTGAGGAAGAAGACAGAGAAATGGGATATATGTGATATTCCCTCCTGTACCTTTCTTTTCAATTCACTTGCATATTTAAACCCCTTCTAGTTTTCCCTTGGCCTCTCCATTACAATACATTCTATTTTCCCTTCCTTAAGAGATCTTCCCTCCTTTTAACTTTTAAGAAATGTTCTTATCTAAACAACTCAAAATTTAACTATGAGACTCTAGCTGTCTATTCTTCAACCACCTCAGAGACCTGAGAGGGATAAATATATTTGCTTATATAGGAAGTGCAGGGCCTGCAGCTTCCAAAACTAAGAAAGGACATACCAATGACTGCCTGGACAGTTCCCATTTTCTCTCCATATATTACAGCATCAATCTTCAGCCTTTGGGTCCTGTTTCTCTGACAGACATTTGTTGTAGAGCAGGGATTATGAAGGACTTACCTACCCTGTCTTGGCAGAGTTAGGCTGTCGAATCAAGAGGGTGTTATAGATCTAAGAAGATACTCTTAAAAGTGTGTTGCAAGTTAGTATGAATGTTGAGTCACATATAGACCTTCAAACTCAAGGAGATGGTTAGATAGTAGAATGTTAAAGTCAGGGGCCAAATATGTATAAACTGGACATTGGGAAGGTATACTGGGCCATTTAACTCTCATAAATATGGCATATTTATATCTGTTGTTTTGTATAATACTTACTGTTATAAGAGAAGGAACCATCTGTTGGACTGAAAGGGGAAACTTCTGGGGGGAAGAGGGTGGAAGGGCGGGATAGGAAGGGGGAATAGGGAGGGGTTTGTTACTGAGATGTAACTTGAAGAAAAAAAATAAAGTATTTAAAAACATTGTCAAAAACAATACGCATCTTATTAAACCAAAAAAAAAAGAACTGTTCTTATTTATATGAATGTGGTTTCAACTTACTGGTGATGGAAACAAGGGCTTCATAACTGCTAGCCAAGAACTCTGCCTGCTGAAATTCATCTGTAGTGAATCTCTGTAGAATTTTATATTGCATCTCTGTAGTGTTTTATAGTGCATTTTTCAGATTTTAAAATTTACTTGACTTTTATACTATTCTACTATCTTGAGACTCTTTCCCATGAAAGTATTAAAATACATTGTTGTCTAAAAACAAAATCCCAAACATCTGGTTTTACCAATAAAGTCTCAGAGCCAGATGCTGGGGTGAAAGCCTGCTAGCTTGAAGAGGCATAGAAAGCACCCAACTATCCTTCCTACTCAGCCAACATCCAAGAAAGAAAAAAAAAAATCCATCTCCACACCATCTTAAATACCCTTCAAACTCAATGCCCCTTCTTTCTATTTTCTGTGTGTCTCTCTATCCATCCTCCAGACTTCCTTTCACTTTCTATTGATTTTTTTCTTATATTTGCTCCCTGTCAATTTCTTTCTTGCTCTGCCTCTTGACCTATGATTGACTGTTCAGTCTTGTTTACAGAACTCTCTTGGATTAAAAGTGTGTGCTAGGGCTGAGCCACACCACAAAAAACTGTTTAAAATAAACAGAAAGACCTTGGATTAAAGGTGAGACATACCATCACTAGAAACAGGTTTTTCCAGTACACATTCTCAGTGTTTACAGTATGATCAAATATCTTACAACATTTCCTCCTTTCTTTCTAATGAAAAGACTCTCTAACACCAATAAACTATACACTATCTAGGAAGAATTACATTCACAATTGATAGTTCATTTGTATTTACAAACTTGGAGAAAATACTATACACTCTATCCTCATTTGGTGAGTCCAAAGTTCTGTAACTAATTCACTTTCTCTCATAACTTGTATTTATCATCCTACAACATTCTTTTTTTACTTTAAACCTTTTCTTAAACCCTAAATAACTTAGACTTAATTGTGAGACTATAACTATCTAGTGTTCAATCCCATCAGGTGCCTGAGAAGAATAAATATTATCTGAAAAAACAACAAATGCAGAGCAAGTAACTTCCAAAACTATAAAAATGACAGAGTACTAGTCATCTGGGCAGTCATCCAAGACTCTACTGCAAAGTCGAAGAATCCATCTCTTAAGCCTAGTGACCCAGATAACTGACAGATTTTTCTGAGAAGTAGGAATTATGAAGACTTGTCCTTGCAAAGTTTGGCATTCAACTTTTTTTGTGTCCCACTGGGCTACAGCTTGGGCAGAATACTATCAGCAATTGAGGCAAGGACAATTACTTGTTCAGTGGCAGCTTGCCACATTGGAAACAAACTCCATATGGAGGTTCTTTGATGCACACCATCTTCTATGAAACAGTATAGGGGTACTGCCAGGAGCTGACATGTCTAATTGTCAAAAAAATCTTAAGTAAATAAAACATCTTTAAATGCCATATTCTGTAGATTTCTGAGATTTGTGAAGACCATCTATCTATCTCAGTATATTTGAATAGGCAAATATTGCTTGTCTCTAGCTACTTACTTAGCTAACTTAGTTTGAATTAGAAAACACCTGTGATTAACTAAACTAGTACCTAACAAAATCACAAGTTTAGTTGATTAATAACTTGCATTTCTTAATTATCCTAAACAGTTTTTGACAGTAGCTTTCAAAAAGACTAAGACTTTACATTGTGTTTTTGAGAATTACATAGGCACAATACCTTAAAAAGAGGTGATCCATAATATGTTGTCTCCAAACTGTAACCTTAATTTTGTATCAATATACAAGGATCTATACCAACATAACCAAATGTAACTTTAATTTTGTATTAATATACAAAAATTTATAACAATAGAATCAGTGATCTCTCCTTTTTTTCTGATTATTCCTATATTAGTTCTGCATCCCCCCTTTTTTTTTCTTTTAAACCCTTCTCACCCTACATGAGAAAGGACAGAGAAAAGAAAAAGAGAGAAATTCCTGAGTCTAACCTAGTCTAACTAGTTTTTCCCCTGATCAAGACCACTTAGCTACTTGCAATCAATGCTTCTTAAGGACAACAAACATCCATCAGCCATCTAACAACCAAAAATGACCCATCCCACCTTTTCGTAATGAAGTGTCACTGTCTTAAAATTGCTTCCTGCTGATTTGGGATGTAGTTTCCCTTTGGAGGACCAAGTCATTTGGAAAATGGTCAAGTCTTTTTTTTTTAGAGCACTCAGAACCAAGTATATTTACTTAGATTTTTACGTCTCATTTCTTTTCAATTACTCAAAACTGTGTCTGTGGCAGATAATATGTTCCATGTTCTGCATCCACCCCCACCCCGTTCCTTTGATTTGTTTTGACAGTAGTGGTCAGGGAGAAGTATTTTACTACCATTATTTCAGCACAAATTTATTCTTCCTGCTTACAAGGTGCTTCCTTCTGTGTCCAAAAGATTCCTCTGAAGAAAAGTGGTTTCAGCATCCTAATCTGGAGAAGGATAAGGGGTGGGTTCAAACTCCTCCCCCTAATGAGCCTATGATCCACTATTTCCTTAGCTCTCTGGTCTGAGCTCTAGCTGTATTTCCTCCAGTTTTTACGATCACACCTTCTCCTGCTTTTGTTAATAAGAAAGTTGCTGTGTGCTTTTTTTTCCTGAATAACCAAGCAGCTTTGGATTCAAACTGCATGGTGCCTCATACTCAGAATCCCCAACACTTACTCACACACTCTCACACACTGCAAGTTGTTCTCTGTTCTCTATAGACACTCTGGCTGGTGTGTGCAAACACTCTCCCACTCACACACACATTCACACACTCACACTCACCTACACTCATACTCACACTCATACACTCAGTCTCCAACACACACACTCACACACTCTCACACACTCATACTCACCTACACTCATACACAACACACTCACCCACACTCATATACTCACACATATGCATTCACACACTCTCCCACATACACATACACTCATACATGGTCACATATACACTCACATACACACAGGCACACACACACAAACACACACATATATATATATACACTCACACACATACACACTCACACACACTTTAATAAATAGTTATTAAGGAAAACGGTCAAGTCTTAAAGAAAGTTACTTGTAACATTTGCTGCCCAGTCTCCATATGGGATAAGAAAGTACAGGGCTTAATTGAAGTCCTGTCTGAAACAGTCTGTGAACCTGAACCATCTTAATTAGTCATTTTGAATTTGTTCTGGATGCAGATTTTGAAACAACTGTTTAGGCAGTCTATGAGGCTGGATCACCTCGACTATTTGTCTTGTCTTCTTTGGTGTCTGACCCTTTCCCTTTAGATGTTTCATTTGTTCAGTGGTCTCTGGATTCCTTAGTTGGATATTTTCAGTCTTTTGGTAAGATAAAAATGAAATCCTGCTCCAACACTAACTCTGAGGGGTTCACTTTTTGGCAGTTATATCTTTCCTAGGAAAAAAATGTTTTCTGTCAATAAAAAAATATTATCTTTCAATTGAAATTTTATGAAATTGTTTTAAAACTTGAAACAGAAATATTCCTTAGTATGTGTGGATAAATATACTTATATTCCCCTTTCTAATATATATGTGTACATATATACATATATATATTCAAGGTTTATCTGTGTTTATTTTTATATCACAAAGGATATTCTCTTTGAATTTCAGTCTACCTTTTGCAAGTGGCTTTTAAATTTAAACCACTATAATTCCTATGTGCCTGCCTCTGTCTACCAAGTGCTGAGATGAAGGTGTGAGCTACCACCACCCTGTTCTTTGTAACTCTAGAATTTAGAAAACAACTAAGTTATAGAGATCTGCCTGTCTCTGACGGGATTAAACCATGTGCTACCAATGCCCTGCTCAAATATTTTTTCTAAGCTCCAAATTATGCTAACTCTTAGAGATTTAGAAAACAAGTTTGAACTGTAGCAACCCTTTGAATTTACTTGACACATTTTAAATCTCTTAACTGTGCTTTTAATATCAAATAACAAAAATATACTTTTCATTTAAGAAGAAAACTCAAAAGCTGATATCCAAGATGATGTGGGCCATGACACTATCTAGAGTCTAACATTCTAACACAGAATTAAGACACATGGCTGAAATGGGGCAGGGGACTGTTATGTAGGGACATTCCACTCCAGAGGAGTGTGATGGAAGGGATAGAGAGTAGAGGGTAGGAGGGTGGGACTGGAAGAGGTGGAAAGAGGACACTGTGATGGAGATGTAACCTGAAGTAATAAGTAATTTTTTTTTAAGACACATGGTTTAAGAAAATTCTTTTTTTTTTTTTTCATTTCATGCCAGTAAGCAAATGTGCCTTTGGTAAATTATCGTTTGAAAATGCTATTATTTTTATTTTTTCATGCCTAGTTAACCATTTCAAATGTAGGCCAGTTGGTTTCTTTGAAAGACCAACAGCTATCATGACCTGCTTATGGACAGCCTGAACTTTCTGTGATTATTCTTGATAATATCTTTTAATATTTTTCTAAAAATATTCTTTCTTTTATTTTTCATTTCTGAGATTGGAAAAATGTTAATCTCTGTTTTCCATTGCTGCAAGAAATCAATTCCCCATACATTCATGGCTATATTATCCACATATGGCTTTAATTTTCCCATTTGTCCTTATGGTCCTATACACTTGACCCTTCTTGCACTTTGTTTTACCTGAGACAAAGTTCCATTTCATAGAAGCTGAATATTTACCTCCTGAAGAAGCAACTCTGGATGCCAAAATTTTGGTGAAATTATTATTACATCTGCTCCTGTGTCTACTAAACCTTCAAATTTGATGTCATTTATTGGTATTTTCAGTTTAGGTCTCTGATCATTTAAAGCAGTTTGTCAAAATGCTTGTTTTCTGTTATCTCTTAATTTCTTTTGTTTTATCCACTGAAGTTGTTCTGTCACTGCTTACATCCAGAGCAGTGTTGTTTCTAACAACAAGCATTAAATCTTTTAGTTTGTCTATTGTTGAGTTTCTCCAATGCTGACAGGAAATGAATGAATCAGATTTGATATTGCAGCCTGCAGGAGACCCCCTAGGGCACCTCCCAATGGTAACAGGGTTACCTTGACTATTCTGTGTTGATGTGCATTTGTTAGTCCAATGCTGGCCTTTGCCACCCTTTCTGTATACTGGAGAAGCCTGGGACCTTCTTTTTGGATCATCTCTAAAAAAAAAAAAAAATTGTTTATAGGAATGTCTTGCCTACAATCCCATTTCAAATGACATGGCTTACCACAATTAATACATCTGCCAGTTTGGTTTTGCTTAAACTTTTAGAAATTACTTCTATCAGAGTACCATCATAAAGATGGTATCGGATATCAACAATATTTCTAATTCATTCATCTATTTGTGCTGATCTTGCCTTTAAAGATGCAATCATACTTTTGCATTCTGAATTAGCATTTTCAAGAGCCAAAGATTCTGTTAGTATTTTTCTGATTTCTGAAGGCTTCTTCTGGGTCTTATATAATTTTAGTAAATGACTTACATCTTTTCTGATTCTTCAATCTTATCTCAAGTATTTAAAGTTGCTAAATGACATAATGCCAAGGTATGATCATCAAATTCAAACTGCCTTTGTAACTCATCGTATCGACCCTCAACTAGCAACTGATCCAGGGAAATGTCTTTCCACCATGTTTAGTATTGTAACTGAGGACCAGCTTCCAATTTTGTGGTTGCCAAACCTTTCCAGTCTTGTGGAATAATTCTGTTCTAAGTTGAAATTAATATCTGTTTTACATAGGGTGAATCTATACCATAGGAAATAATAATTTCCTTAAATATCCTCAAATGTAATATGTCTATAGGAATCTATTTTACTTCTCTATATCTTTGGGGACACCTCTCGTATCCTGGTAGGTCTTATAAAGTAACTGGATAAAATAAGGTTGGTTTTCTCACAACCTTGGGCTGTACCCTCATCATTATGTGATGGTGCAGTAGGATCCTGACTAAATTCCTCTGTCTGTGTCTGAATATTTTTCTTCATTTTGTTTATAGGTCTTTCTGAGGCTTGTCTAAATTCCTCTGTGTCTGAGTATGTTTCTTATTTTCATTCATAGGTCTTTATAAGATTTGTCTAAATTCCTTTCTCTGTGTCAGATTATTTTTCTTATTTGGATTTATAAGTCTAAGTTTTATATCTTATCAATACAATTTTCATATTTTTCTTTTCCTGTGTTTCTAAACCTTTTTTTTCCTTTGAGAGGTTACAGAAAACCATTCTGGCTACTAAGGATAAAGTATGAAATGCCAAAATGATAATAATCATAATCAGTATTGAGCCTATTTCAGATATTTAGCTTTTCATTTTCTATTTATATTTTCAAGCCATCTAAAGTAGCACTATAAAGGGTCCTATCACATTGTATTATGACATTTCCCATCCTTATCTCTATCCTTTGGGACTTCACAAGTGATATACCAAGTCTGATGGCTTCTCAGTTTGTCCACAGCCAATGTGATTTCTCTGTCTGTGTGGTCATGCCATATATTGGAGCACCAAAAAATGTTTTTTTTTTTAAAAAACAAACCTCCAAATGTTTGATTTTACCAATAAAGACTCAGGAGTCATATGCTGTGGTGAAAGCTTGCTAGCTCAAAAAGGCAAAGGATTCACCCAGCTACCTTTCTACTCAGCTGACATCCCAGAGTTAAAATTCCTTTCTTCTTCTTTATGCTGTCTTAAATACCCTTCAATCTCAATATCCCTCTTTTCTACTTTCTGTGTGTCTCTCTATCTGTCCTCCAGAGTTCCTCTCACTCTCTATGGTTTTTCTTGTATTCACTTCCTGTCAATTGGTTACTTTCTCTGACTCGTGAACTATGGTTAACTTTATTTAACACTGTATATGGAAAGTTCTTGGATTAAATATGTGTGTTATGCACTTATGGCCACCTAATTTTTGACAAAGAAGCCAAAACAGCACAATGGAAGAAGGACAGCATCTTCAACAAATGGTGCTGCTCCAACTGGATGTCCACTTGTAAAAGAATGAAATTAGATCCATACTTATCACCTTGTACAAAACTTAAGTCCAAGTGGATCAAAGACCTTAACATAAGGCCGGACATACTAAATCTAATAGAAGAGAAAGTGGGAAAAACTCATTGGCACAGGTGACAACTTCCTGAACAGAACACCAACAGCTCAGGACCTAAGAACAACAATCAATAAATGAGATCTAATGAAACTGAAAAGCTTCTGTAAGGCAAAAGACACTGTCATTCAGACAAAACAGCAGCCAACAGACTGGGAGAAAATCTTCACCAACCCTACATCTGACAGAGGGCTAATATCCAAAATCTACAAAGAACTCAAGAAAGTAAATGCCAAGAAACCAAATAATACAATCAAAAAATGGGGGACGGAGCTATATAGAGAATTCAAAAAGGAGAAATCCCTAATGGCTGAGGGACACTTGAAGAAATGCTCAATATCCTTAATCATCAGAGAAATGCAACTCAAGATGACTCTGAGATTCTGTCTCACATCTGTCAGAATGGCTAAGATCAAAAGCTCAAATGACAGCACATGCTGGCCAGGGTGTGGAGAAAGGGTAACCCTCCTCCATTGCTGGTGGGAGTGCAGGCTTGTGCAACCACTATGGAGGTCAGTATGGCGATATCTTAGAAAACTTGGAATAGCTTTGCCTCAGGACCCAGCCATACCACTTCTAGATATACACCCAAATGTCTCCTCACAGAATCATAAGGAAGTTTCCTCATCTATGTTCATAGCAGCGTTATTTGTAATAGCTAGAAACTGGAAACAACCCAGATGTCCCTCAACCGAAGAATGGGTTAAAAAACTGTGGTACATCTACACAATGGAATATTATTCAGCTATCATGAACAATGAATTTATGCAATTTGCAGCCAAATGAATGGAACTATAGAAGGTCATCCTGAGTGAGCTCACCCAGACTCAGAAGGATGCATATGGCATCTATTAACTTTTAGTAGGATTTTAGCCATAAAGTAGAGGATATCGATACTACAACCAACACACCAAAGGGAACATGGACATAGACTTTTTATTTTTTATTTATAATTTTTATTTTTATTTGTTTTCTATTTTTTATTCCTTTTTATCTGTTTGTCTGCTTATTTATTTGTTTGTTTTTTAGTTCTCTCTCCCGGGCAATGAGACACTTTTCACTGCTGGTACTGCCTCGTAGACCCCCATTGTGTGAGGAGGCTCTTGGCCCTCATAAGACCTCTGAACTGAGGTGAGAGACTGTTATATAGGGACATTCCACTCCAGAGAAATGGGATGGAAGGGTTAGGGGGTAAAGAAAAAAATGAAATGTGAAGTTTTGGCCTTTTGCTACTAATTGTCATAAACTGTTTAGGATGATTAAGAAATGCAAACTAATAGTCATGCAAGCCTGTCATTGTGTTAGGTACTATGACAGTCTATTATAGTTATTTTCTAAGCTAATCAGAAATAAAGTTGCTAAGCAACAAACAACATCTGCTTATCCTAATATAAGAGATAGATAGGGCCTCTTCAAAAACCTCAAGAGATCTGCAGAATATGGCATTCAAAGATGTTTTCTTAACTTTAGATTTTTTTTTTTAATTGAGACATATCAACTCCTGACAGCACCCCCTATTCTCCTCCAAGTAGAAGATGAGCATCGAAGAATCTCCAGTGGGAGATGGTTGAATTAGTGGCAAGCCTATATCTTGGCAAGAAAAACCCTTTGCTTCAACCATAGACAGAATGCTGTCCCAAAAGGACAAAACCTGGAAGCAGGTAAGTCGACAGCCTAGCTCTGCCAAGACAGGGTAGACAAGTCCTTCATAACCCCTGCTCTACAATCAATGTCTGTCAGAGAAACAGGGCCAAATGACTGAAGATCGATGCTGTCATGTATGGAGAGAAAATGGGAACTGTCCAGGCAGCCACTGGTATGTCATTTCTTAGTTTTGGAAGCTGCAGGCCCTGTACTTCCTATAAAATCAGATATATTTATCCCTCTCAGGTCTCTGAGGTGGTTGAAGAACAGATAGCTAGAGTCTCATAATTAAATTTTGAGTTGTTTAGGAATCAAGAGAGTGTTATGGATCTAAGAAGATGTTTTTAAATTTGTGTTGCAAGTTAGTATGAAAGTTGAGTTAGATATAGAACTTAAAACTCATGGAGATGGTTAGATAGTAGAATGTTAAAGTCAGGTGCCAAACACATATGGACTGGACATTGGGAATGTACGCTAAGCCATATAACTCTCATAACTCTGGCCTAATTACCTCTGTTGTTTTGTATTGTATTTATTATTATAAGAGAAAGAGCCATTGGTTGGACTGAAAGGGGGAGCTGTTGGGGGGAAATAAGATATACCTTAAACTTAAAAAAAGTGAAGAGTATAGGGGGTTGAGGGTGGGAGGGTGGGATTGGAGGGGGGAGTAGGGAGGGGACTGCGATTGAGATGTAACTTGAAGAAATAAAAAATAAAGTAAAAAAAAAAAAAAAGGTGTGTGTTATGGCTGAGAAACACTACAACTACCTGTTTACTTTAAACAGAAAGCTCTTGGAATAAAGATAGATATACAACTCAACCAGAAACAGGTTTTTCCAGTACACAATCTCTAGGTTCACAGTGTGATCAAATATCTTACAATAATATATTTTTAAATTTATGCATTTAGTGTGTGTGTGTGTGTGTGTGTGTGTGTGTGTGTGTGTGCTGCTTTAGTTACATTCTATATATTTTGCAATGAAAGCCTTATTTTTATCCATCTCAAAATGTGGTATCATTTCCATTATGATTTGTTATTTGACCTACACACGATATATGGTTGTGTTTTTGATTTTATTTTTTTAATAATTGTTTCCTATTGTTGATGTCTAATTTCATTTCAACACAGTTGGGGAAAGTAATTTATTATTGAATTTTTTGGCATTCAAGTGTTTGTAGTTTTTGCATGTGTACACATTCACATATGTGTAAATCTGTGTAGTTTGGCATGCTATATACACAATATGGAGTCTATAATTTGATGATCAGTGTCTTCTATTACTCTCCACGATTTTATTTTATTTTAAGATGACGTAACCAAATCACATTGATGTTCACCGACTCAGCAAGATTAGCTGGCTAGTGAGGTCCTGAAATACTCCTGCTTTCCTTCTACTAGGATAAAAGATTCAGGCCAACTTCCCAGCTTTTTACGTGAGTACTAGGGATTCATCTCAGGCCATCTTTTCTTCTCACCTTTAAAATATTTTAAATATTATTTGTCATGTTTTGCTTTTCCCCTAACTCCTGCTTGCTATTATTTGCAAGTAAATTCCACATTTATTTGCTGTAAATACACAACAGCAACCATACTACTGTATATATTTTTTAGCTTGTTAACAAAAAGAAGTCTGTACTTATTCTATCATTTTCACTATTTTTTCAAATCAAAAAATTGTCCTTACAAGTGAATTTTTGTTTCATGTGTGTTTTAATTAATTTGTGGAGTAACTTGCCTTCAGTATGAAGACATTCCTTTAGTTTTTTTTTTTTT
>CAJQZJ010031038.1:0-39092 GCA_907164525.1 Lophiomys imhausi
TTTCTCTGACAGACATTGATTGTAGAGCAGGACTTATGAAGGACTTACCTACCCTGTCTTGGCAGAGCTAGGCTGTCGACTTATCTGCTTCCAAGTTTTGTCCTTTTTGGACAGAAGTCTGTCTACGGTTGAAGCAAGGGGTTTTTCTTGCCAAGAGAAAGGCTTACCACCAATTCAATCATCTCCCACTGGAGATTCTTCGATGCTCATCTTCTACTTGGAGTAGAATAGGGGGTGCTGTCAGGAGCTGACATGTCTCGATATCAAAAAATCTTAATTTAAGAAAACATCTTTGAATGCCATATTCTGCAGATCTCTTGAGGTTTTTGAAGATGCCCTATCTATCTCTTATATTTCGATAAGCAAATATTGCTTGTCTCTTAGCGACTTGATTTCTGAGTAGCTTAGAAAATATCTGTGATAGACTGTCATAGTAACTAACAAAATGACACGTTTTCATGACTATTAGTTTCCGTTTCTTAATTATCCTAAACAGTTTATGTCAGTTTGTAGCAAGAGGTCAAAACATGACATTTCATTTTTAAGTATTACTACGAACAATACCTTTAAGATGCGTTACCCTTAATTTTGTATCAATATACAAAGATCAATACCAATTTGTCCAAAAGTTGACAGCTGTTCAACCTGGTTTTCCAAACCTCCAAGATTTGAAAAAATTAGAGCTAAGGTAAAATAATGCATGGTGTTAGCCCATGCCTTTACCTCCAGTAGAGACAGGAGGATCACTATAGAGTTAGTTGTCTTATAAATTCTAGAGTTACAAGAAACAGGGTGGTGATGGTGCACACCCTTAGTCCCATCATTGGGGAAGAATACACCCTTAATCCCAACACACTAGAAACAGAAACAGGCAGATCTCAGAGCTCAAGGTCAGCCTGATACAAAACAAGCTCTAAACAGAGAAAAACTTTGATCCAGGGGTGGAGGAGCACATCTTTAATCCCATCAGTTGGGAACCACATGTCTTTGATCCCAAAATTTAGAATGCAGAGACAGGCACATAGGATTTGGAAAGATTTAAGTTTAAAAACTACTTACAAAAGGCAGGCTGCAATTGAAACAAATTGTCCTTTGAGATCTCAAAATATATATACACTAAAGGTTTGTTTAGCTGCAAAATATCAAAATAATTTCTTCTTTAATCCGGATCGAAAGGTAATACTTTATATATTGTCAAAAAAACCAAATTTGCTCCAGGAAAAATATTACCTGACCCCCCCCCAAAAAAAAGGTAATTATCCCAGAGTTAGGATTAGGGCAGGGCTCTGTTCTTATCTTTCCAAGAGATTTAAAGCATCCATTCAAGGAATCCAGGGACAACTGGACAACGGAAACCTCAGCAGAAAACAGATCAGACACCAAAGAAGACGAGTGGCCCAGATGATCCAGCCTTGCAGACTTCTTCAATAGCAGTTTCCTCAAAAGTCTATAACCACAACAACTGAAAATCGCTAAGATCGTTCAGCTCCACAGACTACTCCAGCCAGATCTTGTGTCTATGAACTTCTTAGGACATCTAAATAGATATCATATTTTCTATAAAATATATGCATTAAACTTAATATTCTTTTAGTAATGTTTTTAATAAATAAATTTATTCATTTGTTGCTTCAGGTTACATCTCCATCATATTGTCCTCTTTCCCCCTTCCCAGCCCCATCCTCCCACTCTCTACCCCCTAACCCTTCCATCACACTCCTCTGGAGTGGAATGTCCCTATATAACAGCCCCTCACCCCAGTTCAGAAGTCATATGAGGGCTAAGAAACTCTTCATACACTGAGGGCCTACAAGGCAGTACCACCAGTGAAAAGTGTCTCATTGCCAGGGAGAGAAAACGAAAAAACAACAAACAAACAAACAAACAAACGAAAATAAATAAAAAGTCCATGTCCATGTTCCCTTTGGTGTTTTGGTTGTAGTATAGATATCCTCTACTATATAGCTAAAATCCTACTATAAGTGAATAGATGCCATGTACATCCTTCTGAGTCTGGGTTAGCTCACTCAGGATGAGCTTCTCTAGTTCCAATAGTAGTAAAACAGCATGATATTGGTATAGAAACAGACCAGTAGATCAATGGAATTGAATTGAAGACCCAGAAATGGACCCACACACCTATGGCCACTTAATTTTTGACAAAGAAGCCAAAACCACACAATGGAAAAAGGACAGCATCTTCAACAAATGGTGCTGGTCCAACTGGATGTCCACTTGTAAAAGAATGAAATTAGACCCATAATTATCATCTTTTAGTAATTTTTAAGAAACAGCAACCATACTGGTACGTAACATTAAAACATGTATTTGTTTAGTTAACTCTTTTTCTTAGCAGGCTTGTGAGCTAAGATGATAATGTCAGTTAATGTCGATTATTTCACAAGTGAAGAAAGAAGAGAATCATATTTTCAGCTTGCCATATTGGCATTAGTTTTTTTCTGTTTATTATAATTTTGGGATATTTATTTTTTCATGGCATATTTCTTTTGTTTTTAAAATTCCAATGTAATCACATAATTTATTTTTTTATGTTCTCTTTCCAAACACGTAATATGTCACTCCTTGATATCTTTCAAATTCATGGAAACACTTTTCTTTAATTGTTATTAAATGCATAACACACCCAACCCCCCAAAGATATAGATATGCATGCACTCATGCCATTTTGTCTGTCCCTCAATTACATATCACTGTTTATTCCAGGCAGAGGAATTAAGGTGTGTATTCTAGCCAGTAAGATTAAAGGTGTATACTAATATTTCTGTATTCTGGCAGCATCACACAGACCTAGCAGATCTTTGGATAAGATCCTTTCCCAGAGCAGCCATGTTACTGAACCAAAACTCCTCTAAAGAAAAGACAGTACTTTTAATGATAAGGTTTATGTGACACACCAGTTCACCATTTGATCTAAAAATAGATACCATTAAAAGTAATACTACCAAAATTAGAACTATTATTTTAATATATTTATGCTAAAATATGTAGCTAGCTTTAAAAAAATTGGTGTCCTCAGTTTCTGTTGCTGTGATAAAATAACCTAACAAACAAACAACTGAGGAAAGGAAAGGGTTGATCTTGTTTACAATTCCAGGTTTCATTTCATTGTGACAGAAATGGCAGAAACTTGAAGCAGGTGGACACATCCCATCAGCAGCCAAAGACAGAAATGGGTTCATGTTACCTGCCTGCTCTCAAATAGCTTTTTTCTGCCTCATATGGTTCAGAACCTCTATCTATGGAATGATGTCATACACAATGAGCTGTAGTACATAGAGTAGAATAATGAGAAATTGGAAAACAAATCAAAACACAGAAGCATTTGCTTACATCATATGCTTAAACAATTGAGCTGTTTTGTCGTTGTGTTGTTACTTGGTTTAGGTATTTGAGTAGTACTGGTTTCATTGAAGGTGTTGGAAGTCCTCTTTTAAATTATTTCTTTCCTCCTTTAAATTAGTTTATGTAATATTGTTTGAAGATCTTTGAATTATCTGGCAAAATTCTTTTGTGAATCCATCTAGGCTTGGGAATATTTTTAATTCTATCGTCCTTTCATATTGAATTCTCTTCAATGATTCCATGTCATTACTTATTTCAGCTTTTAAGTCATTTCATTCTGTAGCATATTTGTCTTTTTCTGGGTTTTCAGACATCTTTTTGGTATATAAACTCAGTTTATTGTTCTGTTTGTTCATTTCTCCTTTAAACATCTTAAATTTCTTAATGAAGTCTTTGATAATTCTTTTTAGCTTTGGATCTTGTTGTTCTTCTAGTTGATTATCATGAAGAACATTTCTATAGGACTAATGGGTTCAGGGACAACGTACTGTTTTCTTCAGTAATATTGTGTCTGTTTTTGAAATGTTACCTAGTCATGTGAACTTCTCTCCTTGTTTTTGTGTTGGGCTTGAGATTATAGCCTGACTCAAACAGAGCTTATAAGGAAGTTGTGTGACCAGAGATAGTCTTGTGAGTGTGAAGATTGCAGACAAAGTTGTTTCTTGACAAAACTCGCAGTACAAGCTGATGAATGAGTTGTGTATGAGTACATGTTTTGAGGATGTAGGCCTCAGGGATTCATATGGAAAAAGTTTTGGGCAAGTGGTGCCTCTGTAGATAATAGTATAGTTACTGCTAACTTACATCAGCGCTTGAAACACACAAAAAACAATATATCTCAGACCATCTCATTGTGCAAGTTAAACCTTTACCAAATTATGTTTTAAAGTTGAACGTAAGACATGGAAAATCTTGGTTCTTACAGTGTTTTTGAAAGGATATAATTGAGGGAGAAGTAATAAATAAAAAGATATTAATAAATAATTTGGAAATTTTTATTCCATCAAATATAAAAACAGTTAAATAATTAGCTTCATTCTTAGGCATATACACAAAGGACTGCCATCTTACAGATACCCATTCAATCATGTTCATAAATGACAAAAACTTGACAAATGGATAAAGAAAATGTGGTAAATTGTACAGTAGTATATTAGTCATCTGGTAAAATTGAAATTACAGAATTCAAAGGTAAACTAATGAATCTAGAAAAAAATCATCCTGAGAGTGGTAACCCAGACCCAAAAGGAAAAGTATGCTATGCATTCACTTATGTATGGAAGTTAGTTGCTATGTCTTAGTGAAGCAGGTTATAATACATATAACAAAACAGATTAAGTATAGAGTAAGCTACTTGGGAAGAGAAAAGGATCTCTCTAGAAAAGAAAATAACAAAAGATAGGGTTGGATGAGTTGGGATTAGATGGTAATGGGAGCATCAAATGAGGGGGTAAAGGCAAAATGGATAGAATACAGAAAGGGGCAGTTAAAACTAAGGGCTACTTGGGGGTTCCTATGGAAACCCAGTAATGGAGAAGGTTCCTATAATACATGTATATATGAAAGAATCTAAATGGAATCACCAAATAATAGGAAGACAAAGCCTCACCTAGACATCTCTTGTCACCAAATGAAACTTCCAATGCCAGGAATAAGTTACATTTAATAGAAACCACTGAAACTGCCAAACATCCAGGATTTTGCCAAAGCTCTTCATTGCTCTGCACAAATTGATGGTAAGGCCCTACTCCTGAAAACAGCAATGACAACTTATTGAACATGGAGAAGTTGACCTGCTGCCTACCTAGAGCCTTCATTCCTACTGTCTAGGGTCCATCATGGTACTAGGAGGTTCTCAGCACACTACCAGAAGAGAAAAGTACACAACAACATAGTACAAACCTTCTGGTCTACAATGGTGACCTGCCTACATGATAAGCTGGTACAATAGAGACATAAAAGTTGTAGCAGTAATTGAAGGACCATTCCAAGAGATAGAATTATAGGCCAACACATCTTAGGTATCTGTCAACCTGAGACAATATAGGCCAAAGACCTGTGGTAAAACCAAATACTAGTCTTCTAATAAAGGAACATAACAATAAAATGTCTCATAACAACATTCTGTCATACACACAGATTAGTGTATTGCTCAATCATCATCAGAGAAGTTAACTGTTGTGGTAGATTGGAACAAATACAGAAATCTACCACTGGACAAAGTGAAGAAAATGAGAGACCTTGAAACATTCCATCCTAAATGAGAAGCCTCTATCACATACCTCCCCTCGCAGCACCGTGAACTCTGTGGAAGATGCAGCAGAAATATTGTAAAAGTCAGTGGGGTTGGAAGAAACCAAAAAATCAAGGCATTCTTGTTGGGGTAATGTTAAACATTCTAAATGTTAATTAATTGGTCCTGCTTGCTGTCTGTTACTTGCATTGACTCTGATTGGTTAAATAAAATGGCTAATTCCTGAGATTGGGCAAAGACGGAGAAAGGTGGGACTTCCTGAGATTAGAACAGGAAGCCTGCACTTTAGAAAGAGGATTAGTGCACTCCAGCCAGGAGCAGGAAGAAGGAGGCACACAGCATGGGGTAGATGCAAGAGGATCATTCCAGATGGCCTGGAACATCAGCTAGTGTGGAGAATAGCAGTCCAAGGTGACATATGTATTTATGGGGTCATATTTAGGTAATAGACTTAAGAGCTAGCTTAGATGGGCCAGGATTGCACAACTCAGTCCAAGGCTTGTAAAAATCCATGAGGTGTCTGTGTGCTCACTTATAATGGATGGTTAAGGATTAGCCACCAAACCAATTAAATATAATATAAATACTGGTAAATAATTTAATTATTTCTACAAATGGCACCCAATGTAATTTAATTAAATATTTTTTCTACACATTCTAGATACATAAGAAAACTGATTCATATATGAACTCACAGAACCTCTGTAAGAATAAGCCAGATGGTGTCACAGTACTGAGAGGGGAAGTTGATAATATCCCCCATATCTAACCTAGATGATATTTCCAACTGATAACAACTCACAAAGGAAAAATTAGTTTTCTTCAACATAATCTCACTGGATATTCAAAAATCATATTCAAGGGCAGGCCCCATGTCCAGCAGTAGATGGCTGACACATAATAAATTCAATGGTACTTTTTGAGATTTGTTTTTGGTATTATTTTCGTCTCATAATGTTTTGTCTGGGAATTTTTCTTTTCTTTTTACCATACAGGTCTTTTGCTTCTATAGTATAGTTTCCAATTTGTTCTCTTTATGGTATGTCTGTGTGTTTGAAGGTGTGTGATTCTGCATCTATATTATGCATTACTTGTGCTTTTTCTTTGGATTTTTTCTTGTTTGTGTTTTTTCCTATCCAGGTTTGTTTATTTTTACCTTATTATTTATTTTTTAGATACTTATTTTTTTTCTAATGATGTAAAGCAAGAAAGGTGTCAATTTGGGTGCATGGTGAGGTGGGAAGTATCTGGGAGTAGTTCCACAATCAGAATATATTATATAAAAGTCTATTTTCAATAAAAATTCTTTAAAAATAAAAATAATTAGCTTCCCTGTTAAGCAAGATTACTCCAGAGAAAAGAGTGATGGCAATAACTCTCTGGAGTGATGGAAGCAGAATAGAAAAAAATGATATGTAGATCCATTTAGAAAGATAGAAGGCTCTTTGAAGGATTACTGTTCCAATTCAGAGATCTTGTGAACCAAACCAGAGAATCAGATATAAATTTAAGAGAATTGTCTTTCATTTAATTCTTCATGAGCCAAGATGTCAGAAACAAAGATCTTGGAAAGGTCCATAGGGTTGGCTGTGTTATCTTTCTTGTCTCTGATTTGTTAAATAAATGCTGAGGACTGAGATTTGGCAGACAGAGGGAGGTGGGACTAAGGTTCACAGGCTTCTGAAGTAGAGAGTTTTATGGATAGAAGAAGCCTCATGAAGAAGAAGGAAGAAGAAGCCTCCAGAAGAAGGAGGAGAAGATAAGGGAGGAAGGAGATACATGATGAACTAGATGGAGGAAGATGATTCCATGTGGTCTGGAGCATTGGAATAGTATGGAAAGTAACAGCCCAGGGGATGTATGTATATAGGGTCATATTTGGGGAATAGAACTAAGAGCTAGCTTAGATGGGCTAAGATTGCACAATCCGGGCTAAGACTTGTTAAAATCCATCAGGTGCCTGTGTGTTTATTCATAATGGCGTTTTAAAGATTAACACTGGTGATCAATAAACAATAATATAAATAATAAGAAAATAATTTGATTAATAAATTATATAGGTTTGTCTTTTTTAATTAAATAAATCTTTCTTTTTTAAAAAAATTATATTTTATTTCTTCAAGTTACATCTCAATCACAATCCCCTCCCTACTCCCCCCTCCAGTCCCACCATTCCACCCTCCTCCCCTCTCAACCCCCCATCCTCCTCCCCCTTTTTTTTAGATTAAGGTATTTCTTTTTCCCCCAACAGCTCTCCCTTTCAGTCCAACAAATGGTTCTTTCTCTTATAATAATAAATACAATACAAAACAACACAGGTAATTAGACCACAATTATGAGAGTTATATGGCTTAACATACATTCCCAATGTCCAGTCCATATGTATTTGGCACCTGACTTTAACATTCTACTATCTAACCATCTCCATGATTTTAAAGTTCTATATCTAACTCAACTTTCATACTAACTTGCCTCACAATTTTTAAAATATCTTCTTAGATCCAGAACACCCTATTGATTCCTAAACAACTCAAGATTTAACTATAGGACTCTAGCTATCTATTCTTCAACCACCTCAGAGACCTGAGAGGGATAAATATATCTGATTATATAGGAAGTGCAGGTCCCGCAGCTTCCTTCCAAAACTAAGAATTGACATACCAGTGACTGCCTGGATAGTTCCCATTTTCTCTGCATATATTACAGCATCAATCTTCAGCTGTTTGGCCCCATTACTCTGACAGACATTGATTGTAGAGCAGGAATTATGAAGGACTTGCCTTCAAAATACATGAAGGCTCATAGTTTTCAGGAGAAATACGTTTTAGTTGAAGTCATTTTGGACAAAATGAGAATCCAAAAACATGTGCTTTCTATTGGCAGGAATCAGACTGATCTACAAACACATATGACTTTTTAATAGAAAGCAGATATGCTTCATAACTTAAATAAAAAACTCAAAAGGCGTATCCCATAGCTTAGTCATTGAAACTTGATCAAGGAACTTTGTGGTCTGCTTCAGTGAACTTTTAAACTATTATGAGTCAAAAAATAGTTTTCACCTTATATTTTCACCCTTCACTAAGAAGTATATAGGCTAGTTTCTTGTATCTTTCCTTCCATTATTACATGGAACATTACATTAATTTGGTTGGATCACCTGACAATGGGGTCTGAGAAGTTAGAAATATCTCCATTTGGAAAGCTGGAGAGACTGGATACCCAATGCAGTTTCAAGGTTAAGGACTTGAGCCAGTACAACTGATAATTTAAACTCTAGCCTGAATTCTAATTTGAAATCTAAAAAATAAGTGTGCCCTGTCTCAACAACATCCAGGAAGACAGAAAAAGCTTCTCATTTTGTTGTTTGTTTCATTTGAATCTTTAACGAATTGACTAAAGTCTTTAGGAATTGACAGTACACTTTGCTTTACTCCATTTACTAATTGAAATATTGATCTCATTTAGACACACATCTGCATACAGAAGAAGAAATTTTAACCAAATAGTGGTGAACCATATTGCCTTATTATATTGACAATAACATTAATTATTTTGGGTAAATTGCAGGCATGTAGCTTATCTAATTTCATCAATATATAAAACAGACAAGAATTTTTACATAGAATGGTAATTTGTAAATCCACTAGTCTTACCTGAATATGGTCTCTATTAAAAATATTTTGAAATTTAAACTGAGCTCCTAATTATATAAAACTCATGAATATTGTATTAAAGTAAGAACATAGCATATAAAGGGGCACAGACCATTGTGGACCAGTAGGTAAACTTTCCTCAGAGAAAATCGTGTGATGGTCCTGATAATTTTGGTGTTTATTAATTCAGACCTATACATTCTGGAAAATCTCTGACTTACTTCTATGTATTAGAATGTAGAATAATTAAGCGATCTTCACTCCCATGATTGCATTATAATATGTGACTTTGTCTTACCTCAGTAGAAATAGTCTACTCCTGACTTTGTAGTATAGAAATAGTCCAGCACATAGTAACATCTTACTCATATTTAGACACTGATAAAGATATAGATACATTTTAAAAAGTCTTTTGCATGTATCTAAGTATCAATCTTTCCTTACTCCTTCTTGAAGATCTGGATTTCCATCTGTTTCTATCTGGTATCTTTACCCAGAAAAAAATTTTGACACATTTCTTATGGTGCAGATCATCTGGAGACATTTTTTTTAATTCATTTATCTCAAAATGTCTCTATTTTCTCTTTCTTTTCAGAAAAACAAACTGTATTGACGTTTCATGTGCTGAAATGTACATTTTTAAGCTTGTGAAGACAATAAATGATTTGAGATTATTTTAATTAGTACTGGAAACAGTACCATGAATTTTGCATTTTGATCTTTCCTGGATCAGTGTCAAATGCTAAAACATTCCCTGAATTTTAAGAAGTAGCAGTGAGTCATAGCTTCTAATAAGCCATGGGCTGAGTTAGGAAGCGGAGTAGCCAATATTATATAATGTTTTAATAATAATAATTTGAATATGGATATTAAATAAGTTGTATTAAATACTCAATGCTTCATTATAAAAAGCCTTTGGTCATATATTTTTATATAACTTTAGGCTAATGTAGGAGTCATGAGACTATTTAAGAGACTCAATGTGAAACTATGGGATTTTATAGGATAGGCCTCTATAATCTGTTAAGTGCATTTTAGACTTATAATATTTCTAAGAAGATGTAACCTAATTGTGAGTCAAGATGTTTCTATAGTTCAAAGGTTTATCAAGCAAATGCAAATATGTATTGTGTAAACATAATATCTGCTTTCTCTAAATGAATTAACATCATTTTATTTTATGAATATTGTATAAATATAATCTTACAGTCATTTTTTTCATTTCTTTGTTCAAAAATAATCATGAAAGTGATACAGTTTACACCATGTACCAGAAAATATTCTTTTTTACTACTTTGTAATGGTACTCCTTGTGTTTAGCTCATATCTGTTGTCTTGTTAAGGGTTATTTGAATTCTTTACATATGTATCCCTTTGTGATTAAACTTCAATTAATATTCATTAGAAAGTTAATTGGTTAATATAATATATTTTTAAATTGAAAAAACCTTAAAATAGAATTTTGGGCTTACTATTTTTTGTGATATAAGTCCATGATCAATTAGCTATATTGCTTTGGGCCTATATTGAAGATAAATCATGACTATAGTACAACAAAATGTAAAACAATTCACTTCATGTGTTTTAAGTAAGAAATGAGAATATGACTCATGACATGTAGTCCTCTTCAAGGGTGAACCCAAATGATCTAAAGACCTTTCACTAGGCTCCTAATCTTAAAGCTTGCACTACTTCCTGTAAGTACACCTTGAGGAAACAATTATTTAAGTCATGAAATTTTGTAGGACATTCAAGTTTCAAACTATTATTTAGGTAGATAAGAAGCAGGAAAACATTTACAAAAGTTGTTTTACTAATTTCTATCCTTTTAAACATGACGATGTGAGGCCATTTGCAACATACCCTTGCCAACATAAGATCTTTTCTAATATTAACTCTACTATAATGTGTGTAGTGCCATCTTGCTTTCATTTAATGTTGATTATTGTTGCGAGTACAATGATTGTCTCTGAAAAACATTCAGGATTTAATAGAAATTGTTCCCTATAAGCTCATACAGTTTAAAACTTGACTCTCCAGTTAATGGGGATTTTGGAGGATGTTATGGAGCATTTAGAAGGTTATGAGCCTGTACCTTATGCTCCCATTGCCATGCCTTCACCACCATGATTATCCTCTCTGGATCTATAAGTGAAAAGAACATTTTCTTTCCTAACCTGTCTTTTTCCTCAGGTATTCTATCCCAGAACTAAAAAGTAAACAAATAAATATATCTACATCTAAATACTCACAAAGTATGAATACTTCCTGAAAAGGAAAAATTAGCTATAGCAAATTGCATAAGATTTTTACATTGAACATTGATGATTTTCTTCATTTATTTAGTTTTGACACATTTTTATTCTAGTTTCTGTAACATGAAGAGGCTAAGAAAATAGATACTGTTTCTTTTCAAGTTCTTTTAGAAGTTTTCTGTGTCCCTAAATCTCTGAATTATATGTACGTAATGCTAGATGGCTTGTGGTAAATTACACTATGACTTTTCTTTTTTTCAGAAAAAATAAGGAGAAATTTAATGCATCCACTTATATTTTTAAAAAGAAAATGAAGTACAATACCCCATATATTAAAAAGGATTATGAACAACACTGTTGGTGATTTTCCTTTAATTTTTACTAAGCACTTCATGTGTAATAATTTATATATTATTTTTCAAAGTTTATTCACTACTTCAAGCCACAGCTCCATCACGGTATCCCCCTTCACCCCTCCTGGTCCACACTCCCGCCCACCCATCCTACTCCTCCCACACATCAGTCCCGCACCCCAGTTCAGCAGTCACATGAAGGCCAAGAGCCTCCTCATATACTGGGGGCCTACATGGAAGCACCACTAGGGCAAAGTGTCTCATCAACAAAGTCTATGTTTCTGTTCCTTTTTGTGTGTTGGTTGTAGTATAGTTATCCTGTACTACATGGCTAAAATCCAAATATAAGTGAATAGATGCCATGAGCATCTTTCTGGATCTGAGTTAGCTCAGTCAGGACAAGCTTATCTTGTTCCATCCATTTGGCTGCAAATTGCAAGATTTTGTTGTTTCTGATAGCTGAGTAGTATTCCATTGCATAGATGTACCACAGTTTTTTTTTCTTTGTTTGTTTGTTTTGTTTTGTATCTATTTGTAGGCTGAGGGACATCTGGGTTGGTTCCAGTTTCTAGCTATTACAAATAAAGCTACTGTGAACAGAGATGAAGAAACATCCTTGTGGTTTGGTGAGAAATAATTTGGATGTATACATAGAAGTGGTATGGCTGAGTCTTGAGGTAGAGCTATTCCAAGTTTTCTAAGATATCACCAGACTGATTTCCATAGTGGTTTTGTAAGTTTTCCCTCCCACCAGCAATGGAGGAGTGTTCTCCTTTCTTAACAACCTTGCCAGCATGTGCTAACATTAGAAATTTTTATCTTAAACATTCTGACAGGTGTGAGATAGAATCTCAGAGTTGTCTTGAGTTTCATTTCTCTGATGATTATCTGGAGGTATCATAATCCCAGATTTCAAGCTGTACTATATAGCAATAGTAATTAAAACAGCATGGTACTGATATAGAAACATACCAGTTGATCAATGGAATTGAATTGAAGACCCAGAAATGAACCCACACACCTATGGTCACTTAATCTTCAATAAAGAAGCCAAAACTATACAATGGAAAAAGGATGGCATCTTTAGCAAATGGTGCTGTTCTAACTGGATGTCAACATGTAAAAGATTGAAATTAGACCCATACTTATCACACTGTTCGAAACTTAAATCCAAGTAGATCAAATACCTTAACATAAAACTGTACACACTAAGTCTAATAGAAGAGAAATTGCAGAAGAGGCTCTAACTCATTGGCACAGGTGACAACTTCCTGAACAGAACACCAATAGCTCAGGCTTTAAGACCAACAATCAATAAATTGGACCTCTTGAAACTGAAAAGCTGCTGTAAGGCACAAGACACAGTCATTCTAACAAACTGGCAACCTACACTTTGGGAAAAGATCTTTACCAACCCCACATCAGAGAGAGGGCTATGATCTGCTGAATATGGCATCTAAAATGTTGAGAATGTCTACCATTTCTAACAGTAAACTTTTCAGATTCCAAGAAGATAATGGGGCCCTGAAATGATGAATCCTCCTGGATTGTAGTAACATTACCAGTTGGCAAAACTGCCCCATGACTCTTCTGCTGCCTGGTTTTGTGCAAACAGTGGACACATTTGGGTTTAGTGGTATGTTCTACCTAGCCAGGATTGCCATTAAGCTGAAAAACACCACTCAAAGATCAACTTCAGACTATAAACTGCTCAGAACATTCAAATTGTTAAGCTGTTTTTTTAATTCTAAAAATATTTTAATGAAGAGGTCATATTTCTGTAACATTTCATTATGCTACAAAAGAAACAAATGAATTCATTACAGACCACCTCCACTGTCATAAATATCAGAAAATATGTTAGAAGTTTAAAACTGAATACATGGACAAGCTACCAATATATCACTTCATATATCCCATGCTTACCACTTTGCCGTGCTAATTGCTGATCCTACCATCAGGAGCATTTCAAATTGTGACATGATAGAAAAACATCTTGAAAAACCAAGCCCATTTATCTGCCAGGTGAACTTTTTTTTTTTTTTAACCATGTGTTCTCTAATTTAGACATGAATGTGAATATAGCTTTTAGATAAGTATACTGGGAGCAGTATCCTACAGGTCAAAAAAAAATAAAAACAGTCAGCCTCAATTCTTTCCTATTTTGTATGTGAACCCTTGCTAATAACCTAGTGTTTTTGCAGAAAAGACAGTGGAACCACATTAAGTAAAAGCACTTTATTTCAGAAAGGAAATGGAATGTAAATTTTTGAAAAAAAACACATTTCTCCAAATCTATATGAAGGAATCACTATTGAAAGATTGCTACCTTACTTTATTTATAATTATGGTTTGTGTAAACTCAGTCCTGACTTAAATGACAAGTAAACTTGATGCAAAGCATCCCTATGCAAGAAACGTAATCTATAATTTACTAGCTAGTATTTTTCAAATTTGTCCTCTGATGATATTTAAAAGAAAAATGTATCCAGAATTAAGCAATTCTCAAGGAAGCCATTTCAGGACAACAAAAATAGCCCTTATGAATGAACAATCAACAACATATTTGAATAATTACTTCACTGTTCTTTGGATTTTTCTTTTAAAATAAAAGAAAAAGAAACATGTCATCTAGGTAACACCCTTTAATTCCAGCACTTGGGAGACAGAGGCAGGTGGGTTGAACTCCAGGCTATGACAACAACAGTGAGACAGACAAACTGTGACTGTTCCTACTAGTTCATGTAATAGTGAGCTTATATACAAGATTACTTTGAAGATGACTGTTATTGTGGCAACTGTGAAAGTTCCAAGCTTTTCCTAGGGTGGAACTAGCAGCTTATTAGAAGTCATACATCAGAAAGACTTTTTTGAAAAGCCAACATGGCTTTCCCATGTTGAAAGCTGACTTTACCACAGATATTAACAGTGAATTGTACACAGGAAGAGGCCACATCTGGCTCATGACAAGCACCCATGGCACTGCAGAATATAACTACGTAGTCTTGATAAAACTCTGACCTTGGCAATTTTACCAGGGCAAATACTAATATATGAATGCTTCAAACTGTGACATTGATTTGTAGGGAAACCAACGGTGGCATCAGGTTTTTACTGTGAGTTACAAACCTTACTCAGCCAGAAACCTTTATATTGAAGATGATAGGAAAAACATTCTTCATTTAGGCAAGTAGGATCTCATTCACCTGCAAATCAAAAAGATTACTCTTGCTTTACAAAAAAAGTACTCTTCAATTAGTGAAATAAAATTAAATTCAAGCTTTATCTAATGCTTATTGACCTCCCTTGCAGGTCTAAATGCTAGACCTACTGACTGTGGCAACTATCTCATTGATGTTCAAAAAGACGGAGTTTCTTCCTGCTCCTTTCCTTGACATTTCAGTTGCAATAAGCAGATTTAACTAGCTTTTGGAAAGCTGCTCACTACCACCACAGTATTTTCTACCTCTGATTATCTGTAGTTGAACCTCTTGCTGCTGCTTTCTCCTTCTTTATATATGCTGACTTGACCATATTCAAAAGACTGCTGAAATCCTGTCTTAGTGGGATTCCTTTGATCCACACTGTGCTTAAAAAGCACAACTTAGGTCCTTTAAAGCTGGTTAAATCACTCTCATGGCTTATTCTTCTACACTGTTGATGAAAGCTAACCTTCTACAATTTATAAACAGGTCACATACAGATTTTACTTGACTATAGGTTGTAAACATCAATGTACTGAAACATATTTCACTATTATACTAGTTCCAGAACATCAAGAGTCAATATAATTGACCTCAAGACATTCAAGGATACTGTCAAGGTTATGTCTGAGAATTTCGCAAACAAAACCAGGAAATGTCAACTGCCCCATTCCTTCAATCTTTATTATGTGAATAAAAGAACTTGAGACAATTTAGCTCAGTTTTAATGTTTCCTAAGTATTTTGACCAGATACTCAGGTTTAAGCTGTGAACATTGACAGTGTAGATTTATATTACCACATTTTTAGTTTTGAAGAATGTAACCATTTTCTAAGATGAGCCTATTTTCTCCACTCCTTATTCACATATGCCCATTAACAAATGGAATGATGTGTGTCACATTCATTGACTTGTGAATGTTTTCTGGGAAAACTGAAGTATTTGTGAAGACCAAAGTTCCATGCTAGTATTGCATAATTCAAATATTAATAACATGCAGAGGCACAGAATTAGAGCAATAAGAAAATATATCCAAACCCCATTCCCCTTTTTCTTGCTTGTTTAGCTTATACTTTAAAAACCAAGTAGAATTTGAATTCAACTTTCAGCTGCCAAAGAAAGTAACAGCAGGGCACATACTTAGGACTTGAATGAAGCCACTAAGCACTAGCTGCTGCAAAAATAGACATTTTTCATATAATTTGACCTCAGCATCTAAAATTCTTCTCAACCAGAGTCTCCTAATAAATTGTAACCTACACCAATGTGTGTCATGATGAGATATATACAAAGAATAATCATGTGTTTTTTGAGGATTTCAGAACTCAAGACCATCTGAATTTTAATTCATAACTTTGGGAAGTGAATTGCTTGCACTAATCAACTGTGCTACATTTTCTGCTGCTCTGTTTGGAATACGACACCTTACTATCCTTGGTTTCATCATCCAGCAAAACAAGTAGGATATAAACAGGAAAGCATGACAGTCAATCAGGGGTTAAAATGAGTAAATTTATTCCTTTCGCAGCAATTTCAATGTGATCAAGGTATATGTGGAATGGAGATGTTCTTAACATGGCTAGGACTCAATAAAGAGGAAACACTAAAATCATGATTGCATCTTGAAAGAAAATGCACAAAAACCAAACAGGAACCTTTGAGATCTTTTTCATTTGAAGGTAATCTTAATGCTATTAAATTCACAAATATGCTAATTATCTAAAACACACATTGTAAACATATAAATGTTTATTTTCTCCACATCAGTGCCCATTCATCATGATTTTGGAAATGGTGAGAATAGATTCCCTTAAGTTTCGAATCAGTAAGTGTTTCCCTAGAGTTAACTTTAGCAAATGTCATACAAAATAGTAACTAGTAATGACCCTTTTTTCCTTTTAACTCACAAGGAAGCACCTTTGAAACTGCATTTTGTTAAAGTTTCTGTACTAAAATGTAGAAAAACTGAACTTCATAAATATTAAAAAGTTAAAAATTCCTTCATTTTTTTATTCCTGGTACCACTATCACAATTTACAGTGCAATATACCTGATGTAATGAAAAGACAAAGACAAAGCTACAACAGATAAAAGACCTCAGAAACACACATCTAATAAACATTAAATTGCATTAATCATTAGTTGCACTTTTTGCAAACTGTGGCTACGACAGTCCTGAAAAAGAAGTGTTTCCTGTTTATGGTTCAGTAACTTTCCTGACTTTGGATCATTGTTCCTTCTGTTGCAGATTTTTACAGTTCCTATAATGCATTTGGGATGACTGTCTTAAAATAACCAGCAGCTTTCCTGACAACTCCTCACTCTCTCTCCTGTTAGCAAATGTAGCCCTTTTCTGCTGTTTATTGTTCTGCTTTCTGCTACCATATCCAGATCCATAGCCACTACCATAGGGACTGCCTGAGTTTTTTCCACCAAAATTACCGCCCCCCTTAATGGGTCCATAATTTGATTGCTGTTGTCTACTATAATTTCCAAAGTCAGTGTAGTTCCCACCAGCACCATAGTTACCTCCACCAAAATTTCCTCCTTCATTATAACCACCATATCCTCCTCCTCCTCCACCATAACCACAACCTTGGTTTCCATAGTCTCTTCTACTACTGTAACCAGGATTACCACCACAGTTGTCACCATCACCTCCAAATCCATTGTATTCATGATCACCACCTCCATAACTACTAATTCTGACATCACCTCTACCACTATAGCCTCCTCTTCCACCAAAGTTCCCACCACAAACAAAGTAACCTCTACTATCTCCAAAGTTTTCTCCACGACCTATAAAGTTGCCAGATTCACTGCCATGACCCCTCTGTGATACAGCAGACTGTATCTCTTGTTTAGAAAGAGCATTTTTCACTTCAGAAATATGCCCATTAATAGTGTGGTATTTCTGAACAACAATTGTATCAACTGAGTCTTGAGCACCAAAAGTTATAAAAGCAAATCCTTTTTACACTCTGTCGGTCTTCCATAACTTCTATGGCTTCAATCTTCTCATACTTTTATAAGGAGTCTCTCAGATTATATTCTTCTGTATCTTCTTTAATACCACAAACAAAAATTTCCTTCTCTGTTAAATGGGCACAAGGTTTTAGAGAATCTTCTCTAGAAAGGCTCTCTTTTGCTGCACCACAGACCCATCAACCTTGTGTGCTCAAGCATACATTGCAGCATCCACCTCTTCAACACAATTATATGTCATAAAGCCAAAGCCCCTGGAGCATTTTGTTTAGGAATCTCTCATTACCATAAAATATATGTCTGTCCTATTTCTCAGCATGTTCTTTTAAGGTACTGTCTGTGATTTCAAAGCTCAGATCACCAATAAACTGCTTCCACAACTCTGATGGTTCCTTTGGATCATGACCCTCCTCCCGGAGGCAGCAGAGGTGATGGCAAATGAATGATTCAGCTGGGGGCAACCACTTGGTTGTTTTACCTCCATTTTGAGACTGGTACAATTGTTGAGTTCATGTGAGACTGACACAAAAATTTTACACAACTTTGAACTCAAAAATACTTAATCATAAGACTGCCAAAAACAACCAAGCTGGACACTGTCGAATGCTTGTCAGAAATAGCTTCATTATTGTAAATAGTTTTACTGTGTTAGAGTTAAAATATTTCCCTTTTAAAAAATATGGGAATAATTGCAAAAAAGGGTAGATTATTGAATCTACTCTGATACAAAATTAAAGTTATATTTTGGTTACAACATACTATGTATCAACAGTTTTAAGATATTCTACCTTCGTAATTCTGACAAAAGCAATGTGAAGTTCTAGTCCTTTTGAAAGATACTATTACAAACTCTTTAGGATAACTAAGAAATTAAAGTTAATAGTCATATTAATCAAACTTGTGGTTTTGTTAGGTACTAGTTGTTCTCTAAGTTAATCTGATAGTAAATAGCTAGAGACACAACATTTTCTTATTCAAATATGCTGAGATAGCTAGGTGTTTTTCAAAAACCTCAAAGATCTACAGAATATAGCATATAAAGATGTTTTATTACTTTAAGACTTTTTTGACAATGAGATTTGTCATCTCCAAGCAGCACCACCATATAACTTCAAAGAAGATGATGAGCATCAAAGAACATGCTTATGGTGTTTGCTTCAAATGTGGTAAGCTAGCCACTGAGAAAGAAACTGCCTTTGTTTCAAATGCTGACAATATGCTGTTCAAGCTATGGAGAAGCAAGACACAAAAAAGGTCAAATGCCAAATTCTGCCAGGACAAGGTAGCCAAGTTCTTCATAATTCCTGCTTCATAGAAAAGTCTGTCAGAAATTCTGAGTCAGTAGTCCCAAGAAATGGATGTTTCAATGTTGCAGACGAATCTTGGGTGACACTTCAGAGAGCCAGCAGTCTCTTATCATTCTATAGCTTTGGAAACTGGTTGCTCGCCATTTCCTGTTTATTCCGATAATATTTATCTTTCTCATGAGTCTGTTGAGGTTGAAGACTAGATCACTATAGTCTCACAATTAAGCTTAAGGAATTTATGATCTAAGAAAATGTTTCAAGGTCTAAAAAGATGTTTTTAGGTTTATAAAAAGTTAGGCTGATACAAAGTTATAGTGATAGAGTACTTTTTCCAAGGTTGTTAAGTACAAATGGAGTGGATATTGTGAATGTAATTACTATCAGATAGTATATATAGTTTATTAATGTTAAAGAAAGATTATCTTTTTTAGACAAACTGGGATAAATGCTGCAGGATATTTGGTTACATTAGGAACCCCAAGATGCTGAAATGAAAAAAATCTGTTTCTAGTTGTAGTGTGACTCAGCTCTAGAATTCACCTTGAACCTGAGAACTTTCTGTTTATTGTAATCAAGTATTGTGGTATGGCTTAGCCCTATCATGCATCTTTTAACCCAAGAGCTTTCTGTAAATAAGACTAAATAAAGTCAACCTGATCAAGAAGCAGAGCAAGCAACTAGTTGACGGGGAGTGAACATAAGAAAACACAGGAAATAGAAAGAGAGGCATTAGGCTGTAGGGTATTTAAGACAGAAGGAAAAAGAATTTTGACCTTCTGGAACAGTGGTGGAGTAGGAAGTTAAGCTGCGTGCTTTCTCTGCCTCTTTGAGCTAGCAGGTTTTCATATCAGCATCTGTTTCTTGAGTCTTAATTGGTAAAATTGAATGACTGGGATTTTGTTTGCTTATACATATATGCAAAACTTCCCCAATGCAGCACATTCCCTGACTTCCATTCTACTGCTAAAATATCTTTAAAGGGGAGGATCGAAGATGGCGGTGGCCCGTGCGGACGCAATTTAATCTAGGGAACAACTGCGAATGTTATGAGACGCTGTACAAAAATATCTAAGAGACCCAACCCCACTTGGTCGCACCCAACTAGCCTGGGACCACTAAAAGTCCCAGGTCAGGACGCTCCCTTCCACTCTCGGACACACAGGGAAGCCGCTGAATATGGGAATCAGGATCTCCCCTCCCCACCAGGAGAGACAGGCCGGGTAAGTTCCAATCTAATACCCAGCAGACAGATTCAAACCCCACACAGAGATACTCTCCAGCCGGCTGCCCCCCCTCCCCCAGGTCTCACACAGACGGTCTGGCTATCTGGCAAAGGCTTGCAGACCCATGGAAGCATGTGTGGCTCGGCTGCAGAATACCCATCAGGCTGTAAATTGCGACCTACTGCAGTGTACGGGAACCTGGTTGACCATGACTCCACCCGCCAGTTTCGAGAGCCGGCTCCAGGGGGGGAAGGTGGATTTTACCCACCACAGGATACAATCCTGGGCAAACTATTAAGTCTTTTCCATTATTATTGTTCTTTTTTTGCTACTATGGACACTTCCGGCAGGGAGCCAGAGCTTAAGTGTATACAGCTACACCAACTGAATAAGTGAAGTCTCCACCCTAGAGGCAGGACGGAAAACAAACCTTACAGGAGTGGAGTCAGGCAACTTGACTGCTACACTAAAGTGCCCCCTTTGGATGTAAGAATAGAAGACAACAGGAACAGACAGCTGAGACTTCCAAATAGCCAAGAGCCCAGGAAAAAGCAGGATTCAAGGCGGAATGACTCCCACAAAAGAAAGCCATGCCATTTCAGCAAACCCAGATCACATCACCAAAACTGAAACACATGAAAATGATAACAATTCTACATTATTGAAAGTCATAGAGTCCCTTCAAGAAGAACTTAAATTTATGAAGGAATTCAAAGAGACCACTATTTCACAAATGAAAACTATGGATAGCACCATTAGAGAACTTCAAAACAAGGTGGCTCAGCTTGAACATGAAAAGGACAGGGCAATGGAAGATTTCCAGGCAAAGACAAGAAAATTGGAGCAGGAAGTGTACAAAATGATTAAAACCATTCAAGACATGAAAATGGCAACAATAAAGAAAACACAGTCAGAGTTAAAAATGGAAATGGAGAACCAAGGGAAGAGAAGAGGAACTATGGATATCAGTACCAAAAATAGGATTCAAGAGATGGAAGACAGAATCTCAAGCATGGAAGATTCGTTGGAAGAAATCAGTACAACATCCAAAGAAAATGAGAAAGCTAAAAAAATCTCTCACCCACAACATCCAAGAAATCAAGGACTCAATGAAAAGAAGGAACCTTAGAATTATAGGCATAGAGGAAAGAGAAGACTCCCGACTCCAAGAAATATCTTCAACAAAATCATAGAAGAAAACTTCCCAAACCTAAAGACAGAGATGCCAATAAAATTCCAAGGGGCTTACAGAACACCAAACAGATTAGATCAGAAAAGGAACTCCTCTCGCCACATAATAATTGAAACTTCAAATATAGAGAACAAAGAAAGAATATTAAAAGCTGTAAGAGAAAAAGGCCAAGTCACATACAATGGCAGATCCATCAGAATTACACCGGACTTCTCCTCAGAAGCTTTAAAAGCTAGAAGGGCCTGGGCAGATGTCCTACAAGCACTGAGAGAACATAGATGCCCAGCAAGACTACTATACCCAGCAAAACTCTCTATCAACACAGATGGAGAAAACAAGATATTCGATGACAAAATCAAAATTAAACAATATCTACCTACAAACCCAGCCCTACAGAAGTTCCTAGAAAGAAAATTCCAACCCAGAGAAGATAACTACACCCAAGAAAACAGAGGAAATAGAAATCTTCAGAGCAACTAAACAAAAAGAAACACAATCAACCACCTATACCAAAATAATTGGAAATAACAACCCCTGGTTACTAATATCCATCAAAAGACACAGACTTACAGACTTACAGACTGGATCCATAAGCAAGACCCAACTTTCTGCTCCATACAAGAAACACATCTCACTATTGAAGATAGACACTATCTCAAAGTAAAGGGCTGGGAAAAGGTCTTACAAGCAAATGGACCCAGGAAGCAAGCTGGAGTAGCCATCCTCATATCAAACAAAATAGACTTCTAATTGAAGTTAATAAAAAAGACAGAGAAGGGCATTACATACTCGTTAAAGGGAATATTCATCAAGAGGACATCTCAATATTGAACATCTATGCCCGAAATACAAAAGCACCTACATTTGTAAAAGAAATGCTTCTAAAACTTAAATCACACATGGATCCCAACACTTTAGTAGTGGGAGACTTCAACACCCCACTCACAACTATGGACAGATCATCAAGACAGAAGCCAATCAGAGAAATAATGAGTCTAACAGAGATCATGAACCAAATGGACCTAACAGAAATCTACAGAACATTTCACACAAACACAAAAGAATACACCTTCTTCTCAGCACCTCATGGAACCTTCTCCAAAATCGACCATATAGTTGGACAAAAAGATAGCCTAAACAGATAAAAGAAAATTGAAATAACCCCTTGTATCTTATCAGACCACCATGGAATAAAGCTAGACTTCAACAGCAAAAGAATCAACAGAAAGCCTATACGCACATAGAAATTGAACAACTCTTTACTAGATGACGATTGGGTCAGGGAAGAAATAAAGAAGGGAAATCAAAGATTTCTTAAAATCCAACGAAAATGAAGACACAACATACCCAAACCTATGGGACACAATGCAAGTGGTGCTAAGAGGAAAATTCATAGCACTGAGTGAATTCAAAAAGAAAATTGTGAGAGCTCATATTAACGAATTAACAGCCAAATTGGGTGAATTGTAAAAAAAGAAGCAAACACTCACAAGAGAAGCAGAAGGCAGGAGATCATCAAATGTAGGGCTGAAATCAACAACTTATAAAGAAAAAGAACAATACAAACAATCAATTAAATCAAGAGTTGGTTCTTCGAGAAAATCAACAAAATAGACAGACCCTTAGACAAATTAACTAAAAGACAGAGGGAAAAAACTCAAATCAACAAAATCAGAAATGAAAAGGGAGAAATAACAACAGACGCTTAGGAAATCCAGAAAATATTTAAATACTACTTTAAAAATCTATACTCCACCAAATTTGAGAACTTACATGAAATGGACAATTTTCTCGATAGAGTCCACCTACCGAAGCTAAATCAAGATCAGATTAACAGATTAAATAGGCCTATAACTCCTAAGGAAGTAGAAACAGTCATTAAAAATCTTTCAACCAAAAAAAGCCCAGGGCCATTTGGCCTTAGCACAGAAATCTAACACCAATACTCTTCAAACTCTTTCACCAAATAGAATCTGAAAGAACATTGCCAAACTCATTCTTTTGGACACAGTCACCCTGATTCCTAAACCACACAAAGACCCAACAAAGAAAGAGAACTTCAGACCAATCTCCCTCATGAAAATAGATGCAAAAATACTTAATAAAATACTAGAAATACCGAATTCAAGAACACATCAAAAATATCATACACCACGATCAAGTAGGCTTGTTCCCAGGAATGCAGGGATGGTTCAACATATGAAAGTCTATCAACATAATTCACCATGTAAACAAGATGAAGGAAAAAATACCACATAATAATCTCGCTAGATCCAGAAAAACCATTTGACAAAAATCCAACACTCCTTCATGCTAAAAGTTCTGGAGAGAATGGGCATACAAGGACCATACCTAGAAATAATAAAGGCCTTATTCAACAAGGCAGTGGCCAACATCAAATTAAATGGAGAGAAACTTGAAGCATTTCCTCTAAACTCAAGGACAAGACAAGGATGTCCACTTTCGCCATATCTCTTCAATATAGTACTTGAAGTTCTTGATAGAGCAAAAAGACAACTAAAGGAGATGAAAGGGATAAACATTGGAAATGAAGAGGTCAAATTATACCTATTTGCAGACCATATGATATTATACATAATTGACACCAAAAATTCTACCAGAGAACTCTAACAGCTGATAAGCACCTTCAGCAAGGTGGCTGGATACAAATTTAAATCAAAAAAATTAGAAGCCCTTCTTTAAACAACAAATAAATGGGCTGAGAAAGAAATAAGGGAAACAATCCCCTTCACAATAGCCACAAACAATATAAAATACCTGGGGGGTAACTCTAACCAAGCAAGTAAAGGATCTATACAACAAGAACTTCAAGCCCTTGAAAAAAGAAATGGAAGAGACCTTTAGAAGATAGAACGATCTCCCATGTTCATGGATAGGTAGGATCAACATAATAAAAATGGATATCCTACCAAAAGCAATATATAGATTTAATGCAATTCCAATCAAAATACCAACACAATTCTTTGTAGACTTGGAAAAAGCTATTCTCAATTTCATATGGAACAACAACAACAACAACAAAAAGGCCCAGAATAGCTAAATAAATCCTTTACAATAAAAAAACATCTGGAGGTACCCCTTTCTCCACACCCTCGCCAGCATGTGCTGTCATTTGAGTTTTTGATCTTAGCCATTCTGACAGGTGTGAGATGGAATCTCAGAGTCGTCTTGAGTTGTCTTTCTCTGATGATTAAGGATGTTGAGCATTTCTTCAAGTGTTTATCAGCCATTAGGGATTCCTCCTTTGTGATTTCTCTATTTAACTCTGTCCCCCATTTTTTGATTGGATTATTTGGTTTCTTGGCATTTAGTTTCTTGAATTCTTTGTAGATTTTTGATATTAGCCTTCTGTCAGATGTGGGGTTGGTGAAGATTTTGTCCCAGTCTGTAGGCTACCGTTTTGTTCGAATGACAGTGTCCTTTGCCTTACAGAAGCTTTTCAGTTTCATGAGGTCCCACTTATTGATTGTTGATCTCAGGTCCTGAGCTGTTGGTGTTCTGTTCAGGAAGTTGTCGCCTGTGCCAATCGTTTCGAGGGTTTCTCCCACTTTTTCTTCTAGTAGATTTAGTGTGACTGGCCTCATGTTAAGGTCTTTGATCCACTTGGACTTAAGTTTTGTACAGGGTGATAAGTATGGGTGTAACTTTATCACCATCCCAAATTTCAAGCTGTACTACAGAGCAATAGTAGTAAAATCAGCATTTGGTGTTGGTATAAAAACAGACCAGTAGATCAATGGAATCGAATTGAAGATCCAGAAATAGACCCACACACTTATGGCCACCTAAATTTTGACAAAGAAGCCAAAACGGCACAATGGAAGAAGGGCAGCATCTTCAACAAATGGTGCTGGTCCGACTGGATATCTACTTGTAAAAGAATGAAATTATACCCATACTTATCACCTTGTACAAAACTTAAATCCAAGTGGATCAAAGACCTTAACATAAGGCCCATCACCCTAAATCTACTAAAATAGAAAGTGGGAAAAACCTTCGAACTCATCGGCACAGGTGACAACTTCCTGAACAGAACACCAACAGCTCAGGACCTGAGATCAACAATCAATAAATGGGACCTCATGAAACTGAAAAGCTTCTGTAAGGCAAAAGACACTGTCATTCGAACAAAACGGCAGCCTACAGACTGGGACAAAATCTTCACCAACCCCACATCTGACAGACGGCTAATATAAAAAATCTACAAAGAACTCAAGAAACTAAATGCCAAGAAACCAAATAATCCAATCAAAGAATGGGGGACAGAGCTAAATAGAGAATTCAAAAAGGAGGAATCTCTAATGGCTGAGAGACACTTGAAGAAATGCTCAACATCCTTAATCATCAGAGAAATGCAACACAGGACCACTCTGAGATTCCATCTCACGCCTCTCAGAATGGCTAAGATCAAAAGCTCAAATGACAGCACATGCTGGCAAGGGTGTGGAGAAAGGGGAACCCTCCTCCATTGCTGGTGGGAGTGCAAGCTTGTGCAACCACTATGGAGGTCAGTCTGGTGTTATCTTAGAAAACTTGGAATAGCTTTGCCTCAGGACCCTGCCATACCACTCCTGGGTATACACCCAAATATCTCTTCATGGAATTATAAGAAAGTTTCCTCATCTATGTTCATAGCAGCCTTATTTTTAATAGCTAGAAACTGGAAACAACCCTGATGTCCCTCAACCAAAGAATGGATTAAAAAACTATGGTACATCTACACAATTGAATATTATTCAGCTATCAGGAACAATGAAATTATTAAATTTGCAGCCAAATGGATGGAAATAGAAAAGCTCATCCTGAGTGAGCTAACCCAGACTCAGAAGGATGAATATGACAACTATTCACTTACAGTAGGATTTTAGCTATATATTAGAGGATATCGATACTAGAACCAATGCACCAAAGGGAACATGGACATAGACTTTTTATTGTTTATTCTTTTATTTTTATTTTTATTTATTTTTATTGTTTTTTATTTGTTTGTCAGCTTATTTGTTTGATTGGATTTTTAGTTCTCTCTCCCTGGCAATGAGACACTTTTGACTGGTGATACTGCCTTGTAGGAGGCTCCTGGCCCTCATATGACCTATGAACTGGAGTGAGGGACTGTTATATAGGGACACCCCTCTCAAGAGAAGCAGGATGGAAGGATCAGGGGTAAAGAAAAAAAAATGAAATGTGAAGTTTTGGCTACTAATTGTCATAAACTGTTCAGGATAATTAAGAAATGTAAACTAATAGTCATGCAAGCCTGTCATTTTGTTAGGTGCTATGACAGTCTACTATAGTTATTTTCTAAGCTAATCACAATCAAGTTGTTGAGAGACAAGCAACATTTGCTCATCCTAATATAAGAGATAATAGGGCCTCTTCAAAAGCCTCAAGAGATCTGCAGAATATGGCATTTAAAAATGTTCTCTTAACTTTAGATTTTTTTTGATATCGAGACATGTCAACTCCTCAATGCACCCCCTATTCTACTCCAAGTAGAAGATGAGCATCAAAGAATCTCCAGTGGGAGATGATTGAATTAGTGGCAAGCCTATCTCTTGGCAGAAAAAAAAAAACCCTTGCTCTAACTGGAGACAGACTGCTGTCCAAAAAGGACAAAACTTGGGAGCAGGTAAGTCGACAACCTAGCTCTGCCAAGACAGGGTAGGCAAGTCCTTCATAATTCTCGCTCTGCAATCAATGTCTGTCAGAGAAACGGGGCCAAATGACTGAAGATCGATGCTGTAATTCATGGAGAGAAAATGGGAACTGTCCAGGCAGCCACTGGTATGTCATTTCTTAGTTTTGGAAGCTGCAGGCCCTGCACTTCCTATATAATCATATATATTTATCTCTCTCAGGTCTTTGAGGTGTTTGAAGAATAGATAGCCAGAGTCTCTTAGTTAAATTTTGAGTTGTTTAGGAATCAAGAGGTGTTCTGGATCTAAAAAGAAGTTTTTAAAAATTTGATGCAAGTTAGTATGAAAATTGAGTTAGATATAGAACTTTAAACTCATGGAGATGATTAGATAGTAGAATGTTAAAGTCAGGTGCCAAATACATATGGAATGGACATTGGGAATGCATGCTAAGCCATATAACTCTTATAATTTTGGCCTAATTCCCTCTGATGTGAATTGTATTTATTATTATAAGAGAAAGAGCCATTTATTGGACTGGAAGGGGGACCTGTTGGGGGCAAAAAGATATACCTTAAACTTTAAAAAAAAGGATGGGGATGGGTGGGTTGAAGCGTAAGAGAGTAGGAGGATGGGAATGGAGAGGGCAGTAGGGAAGGGATTGCGATTGAGATGTAACTTGAAGAGAAATAAATAAATAAGTGAAATATATTTAAAGAATACTGATTGACTTAATTCAGTAGTTTTATTTTTTTTCCTTCCTACAGTCTCTGTTTTTTCAGTTAATCTTATTCCCCTTTTCTATTTATCAAGGTACAATTAGGTTTTTATGAATACATACATATCAAGACCTAGTATTTCTTACCTTTTAAACTAGACACTTAGGCACTTGCCTTCCACACTTGTCTCCATGCCAGTGATCCAGGCCTCTTACCCATTTTAACACAGAAATAATCAAACTATATTATATAAGATGTCAATATACAGGATCAGTCAAAATAGGCATCTGTTGTCTGAGATCGAAGGAATATTAAATTAATCCGAGCTCCCCATTGTTGTAGTAGATCATTTTCCTATATGTTTATCAATATATTTACCACATAAGACTTTAATTTTCCTATCTGACCTCCTGGCTCCACACATTTAATTTGTCTTATACTTTGTTTTACTTGGGATAATCTTATAATCCCTACAAACTGTGTGAATAACTTCTGAAGGGGGCAATGTAGACTGCAAGATTCTGGAGAGGTCAAAGCTACACCAGCTCCTGTGACTACCTAATCTTTAATTTCAATATTAATTGGTAAGGGAAGGAAGATAGATTAATATAAATTAGATTTAGTAAATATCTAGGGATTTCTGATACAGTCTCTTAATTCAGGAAATGAAGATCAACTTGGCTTTGGCAATTAGCTTATCAGCTTATGGACTAAAAACAAGGATGAAGTCAAGTGAAATGAGGGGGGTCTCTATGGACTAAACAAGGAGAAAGCCAGGTGAAACAAGGAAAGACTCTATGGACTAAAAACAAGGTTTATGTCCTGGACTTGTTTACAGCTGTTAAGTGGGCAGAGCCCAGAGGCTGAAGCCAGTTGAAACAAGGAAAGATCCTATTTAAGGACAAGTGGATGGAGCCCTGGGGGGGTAGATGCTAGAGCGCCCTGATTCTAGCGAGTCCTCACACTAGAAAGGACAACAAGTAGTTTGTATCCTCTGATGAAGAAAGTGCTGATGGATTGATGGTCAGATCTCCCTGAGGCAGAAAGAAGCTGGTGAGCAGAGAAAGCCTCAGCAAGACAGCAAAAGACCAAGGACTAAACCCTGTGGCTTAGCTTTTGCCTAGAGGAGTTTGACCTGTCCCAACAGTGGCCTGAACGGAACTGTGGCCAGCTTTAAAGATTGAAGCAGAGCGGCAGAGTTGCTGATACAAAGGAAATAAGTTGGCTTACAGATGGCTGAAGTCTCCAAGAGAGAAGAGAGCCTTAAGCCTTATTTAAGGTGAAACCGCCAAAGCCAATTTACCCTGACAGATCTACGTCTGAGATATTCCAGAATAAAGACTGCTAAGTGCATTAAAGGGTCTGATGGTCTTCCCTAGAGACTGTATCCTTCTAAAAGGTTATGAAAATAGTTGTAATAGTTATCAATAGGTTTATTGGATAGGTAATAGGGGTTGTAGGCATTCGTAGGGTTAGTAGTTAACTGAATGTTTGTAAGTGAATATAGTTATTAATAAGTGTTTAATAATTTAAAAGTTTGGGTTTCATTAATTAATTTTAATTTTAGTTTTTATCTCTGGACATTGATAGCAATTTGGAAAAAAAAAACTATCTCCCAGTACTTTCAAATCCTCCTGTTCTTTCTATTGGAACTGCTTTGACTTTCACACATGGAAGCACTAAAACCTGAGCCATCCTATCTCCCAATTTAAACTGCATATTTTGTAAGCCACAATCTCAATCTCTCCCTTGAAATCTTCATCTGTAATAACCAGATGCACAATAAATCCTTGAGAAGTTAGGCTACTTCTTTCTAAAACCATTTCTACTACTATCTTTGGGAGTAGAGTTCCAAGAACTTCAGTAGGTATATTTATAGAATTGAAGTTTTGGTGATAGTGTGAGATTTTTACATATAGTTAATTGTAAGGCCGTGTTTCATTCTGTAGCTTACATTAGCTCTCCAATACCTAGTTTAATTTTCTGTTGATTCTCTGTGGATTGCTCACAGGAAATACCTGGCTCAAGTTGTTTGATGTTAGGGTAAGTATGAGTCCCCTTAGGAAGTTTACCATATTTAAAGGATTATCTCAAAGAGAGTTTCTCATCAGTAAGGGATTACCTCACATATCTTTTGCTGATCTGCATACCTTGATTTGCTGTTAAATGCCTACCCACTAGCCACACATTCTACAAATGCAGGAAGGCTGAGACGTCTTCAAGATAAGTCTCTTGGAATGCCATGCCTAAAATCCATTTTCAAATGTTAAAACAATGGACATTTTGATAGCTAGGATTATTGACTATTGTTTATCCAATTATATAGTCATTAGGGTCACTATCAGCAGCAGTTCCAATGCATTCACCCATGAATTCTCATCAAGATTTTAAAGGTATATAAGACCATTTTTACATTCTGCATTTGTATTTTTGTAGTCTAAAGTTTTAATTACTACCTGTCTCGCACCTGGATCTGATATTTCCCTGTTTATAGTGTATGTATATCTATGTAAGATGTCAGTAAAGTCTCTCTGGGACTTCACATAATCTTTGTGAATGACATAGACCTCTTTCTTTGTTCTTCAACATTGTCCTAGGCTTTTAAAACAACTAAAGTGCATTGCATAATAGTCATCAAATTACATCTGCATTTGTCAATCAGCAATTTGACCTTCACCTACTAATTGATCTTTCACAATATTAACAACTTTATATCTATTATGAGTTTCCATAATTGCAGTTTCTTCTTGCCATCATGTCAACCATTGCAATTGAGAACCAGCTTCCAGTATAGCTGCTGCTACACCTTTCCAGTCTTGAAAGATAATACTGTTTTGGGTAACCATTTATTTAACATATGTCTCCCATAGGGTGAGTGCATTTTAAACTACTTTTGATTCTTTAAAATGTTTAAGATCTTCTATTTTAACAGGATTCCAGGTTAGTTGTTCATTTTGTAAATTTGCACCATTTTCTGGCATTTGTTCTTGGGTAATTGCGAAATCCAGTGGGGGTGGTCTACTTTCCTCAGTTTCATTAAGAAATGGATCTTTATGCTCAATAGGTTGTCTATATTGATCCGTAATTTCATTAGTTACCATAGATTTACAATTAAACACTTCCTGTTCCTTCCTCTTGCATCTATCAAGCATTTGTATTGTCATAGCTAATTTTTCTTATTGTATAGAAATAGTATCATCATACCTATTTTTGCACCCTTTTGAGCGGAAGAATATAAAGATCGCAATTGAAAGAAAGTAGGGGTTTACTCCACTGGTCACAGTTACAAAAAGTACTCTGATGAATTTTTCAAGTAAAGTTTCTATCCCCTCAATTCCTATCCTTGCTCTTAAGGATAGAAATGGAATCTCCAATTTTTTTTTTTTTATGCAGGAAAGACTGTCTATATGATTAAAATTATCTTTTGAGGTAGCTTATTGTGATTCAATATCTCAGAGGCTTCAATGGCTCTGAGTCTCTTGAGTCTGGGCTTCCAGCCAAAGTCAAAGAACTGAGGTTTCCCCTGGAGATGATCCCAGGTAAATTTCTCCTGTGTGGTTTTCTGTCCTGTCCTCGGTGTAATATGTCCTCTATTTTCTGCAAAGTTTGTGGATTTTTCAAACATATTGGGATTTCTGTCCAAGTTAGGTGCCAGATGTAATTGTAGCTTTTAAAATTTCTTCAGGTGAGGGGATGAGATGAGATTCATTTCCAGGCATTTCTTGATCTTCCTGACCTCTCATTGGTTGGTGCAACTCAGCTGTTCTAGTCTAAACTCCTTTCCAAGCTGACTGATTCAAACTGACTTCTCTCTACTTATGACTGAATTTTTCAACCTGGCTTCAAACTAATTCTGGAAAATATGTCCTAATTTTCTGGCTCCTCATTCTCTGGTTCATTCTGATTTACCAGTGTCTAGCTTGTTCTCCATGCAACCTGTCTCGAAAACTGTTCCAGTAAAAACCTCAGTAAAACAACAACAACATAAAAAAATACTGTCTTCTGGTTCCATCTGCTGCTCTTTTTACTTTATTTTTATTTATTTTTTTTACTTTCTATGTTTATTTATTAGTTCAAGTTACTTCTCCATCACAGTCCCCTCCTTCCACCACTCCCACCCTCTTCCCCTTCACCCACCTATCCTACTCCTCTGGTGTGGGTTGGCCCTACATATCATCCCTCCTCAATTCAGCAGTCATATGAGGGCTAAGAGCTTCCTCTTGAACTGGGGGCATACATGGCAGCTCCACTAGGTCAAAGTGTCCCACTAACAGGTAACAAATTTGATGTTCCTGTTCCTTTCAGTCTGTTGCTACACTTAAGTAGACTCTCTTTTCTGTCCTCATGAGAGTTGAGTATATCTATCTCTGACTCATTCTTTCAAATCGTTCTTTGACCCATCACTTTGTCTACCTCTCATCTAGACACCACTTTCAACCATGGTTGTTTTCTTCTATAAACTAAACGTACCTTCATTGTTTGGGATTAAAGCTGTGTACTAAAGGCATGTCTGTATTCTTGTCAAATCATAGTGTAATCCAGAGTGTGTCTGTGTTGCAGCTGGATATCATAGATGTAGAAAGTCTGTGGATGTGATCACTTTCCAGAGTAGCCATGTTTCTGGACTAAAATTCCTATACAGAAAATGAAGTATGACACTAGATATTACCTTCAAATATCTACTCACATACATGCAAACTCATACATAAACACATCCACATACTCACACTAGCAATTATGTACACCATATGCACAAAATATAATGCCCATAAAAACTTTTAAAATACATAAATTTAAAGAAAAACCAATAAAATTTTCACAGGAAAAAAGTATGAAATGTTTCTAAACAATGTTGTAATCACAAGCATGAAACCGTATTACTTAAGTAACATAATTAATAGACAAATAAAAATTATAGCAACTGAAACATTGTAAGAAGTAAGAAAAGCTACAGTAGCAGAATTCAAAATGTTAAGGTGGAACTAAATTGATGTGTACAATATTGCCTTCTTCAAAGTAAGTTATTGTTGGCTACAAGCATTTAAAATATTATACTGAGTTTTGCAACATAGAAAAATAAAAAAGACAAAAGAATAGAAGATCTACAAACCACTTATAGAAAACATATTTGAAGTACTAACTTCTTATGTATTTGTATGAACTTTCATTATAAATGAAGTAAACTTTCCAGTTAAAATAGAGAGTAGCTGACTGAATTAATACAAGTTATCTAACTCTACCCTGCTGAAAGTACTAATTGTTTGGTTGGTGAAGTAAGTCAGTGGGTAAAGGTGCTTGCTGACAAGCCTGACAATCTGAGATTGATCTCTGTGTAGTCATAAACTAGAAAGAAATAACTGACTCTCACAAGTTGTCCTTTGAACTCTACTCACAGAGCACAGAGTATGCAGACAAACCCATATAAATACACATATATAATTAAAAAATACTTGTTTTTTACATGATGAAATGACTAATCTGAAAATGATTACATGCACAAAGTTGCTATATAGATGAACTCAAATAGATTTTAGCTACAAAGTACAAAAAATATAAAAGGAAGCAATAAATGACATTATCTAATTATAATGTGGCCAAAATAGCAACAAAATTTTATAACTATATTAAATATATATACCTAATGCCCTAGTATTATACATTAAAAATTAATTGTTCTAAAGTAAGAGATGATTTCATTACAAAAATCTTAGATATCAAACTCCTACTTTTAAAAATATGAAAAATTGGGATAGAAAATGTACAATTAAGAATAAGATTTCAATTGATCTCCATACCTAATGGACTCACAGAAATTATAGACTATTTTTATCAAATAGTTTCAGGATATGAACTTTACTAAAATTGTATGAGAAATATTGTACATAGTCTACTTTAGATCAATCTATAGAATAACATTTTTAAAATAAAAAATATTTAAATAATAACAAATATGTTCTGAAGACACAAATGAGGAACTAGAAATTAATAGCTAGATGAAACCTAGAAAATGTCTAGGTAGTTTGAAATTGAACATGCTTCTTAATAATCAATAAGTAATTGAAGAAACTGAAACATTTTTAAACATTATTGACACATATTAAAATAGACAATATGTGAAAATTTTTGGGATATACCAAAGGCAGTTTAAGAAGGATATTTATTTAAATAATTGACTTTATCAACAAAGTAGAACATTCTCAACTAAAAAGTTACTATTGTATCCCCAGGAAAGAGAAAAATGAGAACAATGTATACTCAAAGTGCATAGGAGAATAAAAGTAAATGTGAGGGAAGTAAACAAAGTAGAGAGCTGCCAGTGAAAGGTGTCTCCTTGTTACTGGGGGAATACTAAAAAAAAGACCAACAAACACACAAACCCACAAAAACAAAGAATATCAACAAAAAAGAGAGGAAAAAGAGAAGGGAAAAGGAAAAAGAAAAAAGAAAAAAAGAAGGAAAAAGAAAAAGATTAAAAAAAAAAGGTTATATCCACGTTCCTTTTGGTGTGTTGGTTGTAGTACAGATATCCTGTACGATATAGCTAAAATCCTACTATAAGTGAATAGATGCCATGTGCATCCTTCTGAGACTGGGTTAGCTCACTCAGGATGAGCTCCTCTAGATCCATCCATTTGGTTGCAAATTGCATGATTTCATTGTTTCTGATAGCTGAGTAATATTCCATTGTATAGATGTACCACAATTTTTTAATCCATTCTTCAGTTGAGGGACATCTGGGTTGTTTCCAATTTCTAGCTATTACAAATAAGGCTGCTATGAACATAGATGAGGAGACTTCCCTATGTCTCCGTGAGAGGTCCTTTTGGTGTATACCCAGAAGTGGTATGGCTGGGTCCTGAGGCAAGGCTATTCCTAGATTTCTAAGATATCGCCAGACAGACCTCCATAGTGGTTGCACAAGCCTGCACTCCCACCAGCAATGGAGTAGGGTTCCCCTTTCTCCACACCCTCGCCAGCATGCGCTATCATTTGAGCTCTTTATCTTAGCCATTCTAACAGGTGTTAGGTGGAATCTCAGGGTTGTCTTGAGTTGAATTTCTCTGATGATTAAGGATGTTGAACATTTCTTCAGGTGTCTCTCAGCCCTTAGGGATTCCTCCTTTGTGAATTATCTATTTAGCTCCATCTCCCATTTTTTGATTGGATTATTTGGTTTCTTGGCTTTTAGTTTCTTGAGTTCTTTGTAGATTTTAGATAATAGCCCTCTATCAGATGTGGGGTTGGTGAAGATTTTCTCCCAGTCTGTTGGTTGCCGTTTTGTTCGAATGACAGTGTCCTTTGCTTTACAGAAGCTTTTCAGTTTCATGAGGTCCCATTTATTGATTGTTGATCTCAGGTCCTGAGCTGTTGGTGTTCTGTTCAGGAAGTTGTCACCTGTGCCAATGAGTTCGAGGGTTTCTCCTACTTTTTCTACTAGTATATTTAGTGTGGCCGGCTTTATGTTAAGGTCTTTGATCCACTTGGATTTAAGTTTGGTACAAGGTGATAGGTATGGGTCTAATTTCATTCTTTTGCAAGTGGACATCCACTTGGACCAGCACCATTTGTTGAAGATGCTATCCTTCTTCCATTGTGTGGTTTTGGCTTCTTTGTCAAAGATTAGTTGGCCATAGGTGTGTGGGTCCATGTTTGGGTCTTCAATTCGATTCCATTGATCCACTGGTCTGTTTCTATACCAGTACCATGCTGTTTTTATTACTGTTGCTCTGCAGTACAGCTTGAAATCTGGGATGGTGACACCTCCAGATGTTTTTTCATTGTACAGGATTGATTTAGCTATTCTGGGCTTTTTGTTGTTCCATATGAAGTTGAGAATAGCTTTTTCCAGGTCTATAAAGAATTGTGTTGGTATTTTGATAGGAATTGAATTAAATCTATATATTGCTTTTGGTAGGATAGCCATTTTTATTATGTTGATCTCACCTATCCATGAGCATGGGAGATCTTTCCATCTTCTAAAGGCCTCTTCCATTTCTTTCTTCAGGGGCTTGAAGTTTTTGTTGTATAGGTCCTTTACATGCTTGGTTAGAGTTACCCCCAGGTATTTTATGTTGTTTGTGGCTATTGTGAAGGGGGTTGTTTCCCTTATTTCTTTCTCGGTATATTTGTTTGTTGTATAAAGAAGGGCTTCTGATTTTTTTGAGTTAATTTTGTATCCAGCCACCTTGCTGAAGTTGTTTATCAGCTGTAAGAGTTCTTTGGTGGAGTTTTTGGGGTCGCTTATGTATACTAACATATCATCTGCGAATAGGGATAATTTGACTTCTTCATTTCCAATTTTTATCCCTTTGATCTCCTTTAGTTGTCTTATTGCTCTGGCAAGGATTTCAAGTACTATATTGAACAGATATGGTGAAAGTGGACATCCTTGTCTTGTCCCTGAGTTTAGAGGAAATGCTTCAAGCTTCTCTCCATTTAATTTGATGTTGGCTACTTGCTTGCTGTATATTGCCTTTATTATTTCTAGGTATGGTCCTTGTATGCCCGTTCTCTCCAGAACTTTTAGCATGAAGTGGTGTTGGATTTTGTCAAATGCTTTTTCTGCATCTAGCGAGATTATCATGTGGTTTTTTCCTTTCATCTTGTTTATGTGGTGAATTACATTGATAGACTTTCGTATATTGAACCATCCCTGCATTCCTGGGATGAAGCCTACTTGATCATGGTGTATGATACTTTTGATGTGTTCTTGAATTCGGTTTGCTAGTATTTTATTAAGTATTTTTGCATCTATGTTCATGAGGGAGATTGGTCTGAAGTTCTCTTTCTTTGTTGGGTCTTTGTGTGGTTTAGGAATCAGAATGACAGTGGCCTCATAGAATGAGTTTGGCAGTTTTCATTCTGTTTCTATGTGGTGGAAGAGTTTGAAAAGTAATGGTGTTAATTCCTCTTTGAAAGTCCGGTAGAATTCCATGCTAAAGCCATCTGGCCCTGGGCTTTTTTTGGTTGGGAGATTATTAATGACTGTTTCTATTTCCTTGGGTGTTATTGGGCTGTTTAAGCTGTTAATCTGATTTTGATTTAGTTTTGGTAGGTGGAATTTATCGAGGAAATTGTCCATTTCGCTTAGGTTTTCAAATTTAGTGGAATATAGATTTTTAAAGTAATGCCCGAATATTTTCTGGATCTCCTCAATGTCTGTTGTTATTTCTCCCTTTTCATTTCTGATTTTGTTGATTTGGGTTCTTTCCCTTTGCCTTTTAGTTAATTTGGCTAGGGGTCTGTCTATTTTGTTGATTTTCTCAAAGAACCAACTCTTGGTTTCATTGATTCTTTGTATAGTTCTTTTTGATTCTAGGTTGTTGATTTCAGCCTAAGTTTGATGATTTCCTGCCTTCTGCTATTCTTGGGAGTGTTTGTTTCTTTTTTTTCCAATTCACCCCACTTAGCTGTTAATTCACTAATATGAGCTGTCACAATTTTCTTTTTGAAAGCACTTAGTGCTATGAACTTTCCTCGTAGCACAGCTTTCAATGAATCCCATAGGTTTGGGTATGTTGTGTCTTCATTGTCATTGGATTTTAAGAAGTCTTTGATTTCCTTCTTTTTTTCTTCCCTGACCCAGTGGTCATCCAGTAAGGAGCTGTTCAATTTCCATGTGTGTGTAGGCTTTCTGTTGATTCTTTTGCTGTTGAAGACCAGTTTTATTTCGTGGTGGTCTGATAAGATACAAGGTGTTATTTCAATTTTCTTGTATCTATTGAGACTATCCTTGTGACCAACTATGTGGTCGATTTTGGAGAAGGTTCCGTGGGGTGCTGAGAAAAAGGTGTATTCCTTTGTGTTTGGGTGAAACGTTCTGTAGATATCTGTTATGTCCATTTGTTTCATGATCTCTGTTAGACTCAATATTTCTCTGTTTGTCTTCTGTCTTGATGATCTGTCCATTGTTGTGAGTGGGGTGTTGAGGTCTCCCACTACTAATGTGTTGTGATCGACGTGCTATTTAAGTTTTAGAAGTATTTCTTTTACGAAAGTAGGTGCCTTTGTATTTGGGGCATAGATGTTCAGTATTTAGATTTCCTCTTGATGAATATTCCCTTTAATGAGTATATAGTGCCCTTCTTTGTCTTTCTTCATTAACTTCAGTTGGAAGTCTGTTTTGTTTGATATTAGGATGGCTACTCCAGCTTGCTTCCTGGGTCCATTTGCTTGGAAAACCTTTTCCCAGCCCTTTACTCTGAGGTAGCGGCTATCTTTGGTAGTGAGATGTGTCTCTTGTATACAGCAAAAGGAAGGGTCTTGCTTGCATATCCACTCTGTAAACCTGTGTCTTTTTATTGGGGAGTTGAGTCCATTGATGTTGATGGATATTAGTGACCTGGGGTTGTTATTTCCCATTAGTTTGTTATAGGTGGTGGTCTTGTGCCTCTTTTGGTTTAGTTGCTGAGGGGTTTTCTATTCCCTTTGTTTTCTTGGGTGGAGTTTTCTTCTCTGGGTTGGGATTTTCCTTCTAGCATTTTCTGTAGGGCTGGGTTTGTGGGTAGATATTGTTTAAATTTGATTTTGTCATGGAATATCTTGTTTTCTCCATCTATGTTGATAGAGAGTTTTGCTGGGTAAAGTAGTCTGGCTGGGCACCTATGATCTCTCAGGACTTGTAGTATATCTGACCAGGCCCTTCTAGCTTTTAAAGTTTCTGAGGAGAAGTCAGGTGTAATTCTGATGGGTCTGCCATTGTATTTGACTTGACCTTTTTCTCTTACAGCTTTTAATATTCTTTCTTTGTTCTGTACATTTGGTGTTTCAATTATTATGTGGCGAGAGGAGTTTCTTTTCTGATCTAATCTGTTTGGTGTTCTGTAAGCCTCTTGGATTTTTATTGGCATCTCTTTTTTCAGGTTTGGGAAGTTTTCCTCTATGATTTTGTTGAAGATATTTCCTGGACCTTGGAGTCGGGAGTC
>CAJQZJ010031042.1:0-29015 GCA_907164525.1 Lophiomys imhausi
GGTGGGAGGGTGGGACTGGAGGGGGAATAGGGAGGGGACTGCGATTGAGATGTAACTTGAAGAAATAAAAAATAAAGGAAAAATATTAAAAAAGAAATAACAATTATTTAATCTAAATTTTTAAAATACTTAGTTTTTTCACCACATATAGTAATTATTTTCCAGTTGTCGTTGATCCTGTACAATTTTATAAATGTTGGGTCAAGAATTTTGTTTAACTGTAACCACCATACATGAAATAAAATTTTGAAAGTATATACTAACCCCTTACTGGTGTGAAAATATCATAAATTTTATTCAGTATGGGTTAATTTTATTAAGAATGTAGACTTTAAGTCAGAATAATTGACACATTGATGTCTGTTATATAATGGGAGTAGAATTCTTCAAATGTCTCTAATTTTGGGATTCCCTAGATGGAGCGCTAGGTAGGTTTCTTGGACACACTATGCTTACGTCCATTTTAGTTTTGCTGGATAAAAATTTTGAGATGCATAAAAAAACTGAAGAGATCTCATACTGCTAACTTAACAATACACTTCAAACATTTAGAAAAACAATAAGATAATAACACCTCAAAAGAGTTGGTGGAAACAAGTAATCATACTCAGGGCTGAAATCAATAAAATGGAAAACAACAACAAAATATTACAAAGACTCAATGAAACAAAAAGTTATTTTTTTAAATTGCATGATTCGCAAATTTAGTGAAATTAACCAAAAGAAAGGGAGAGAGTTCCCAAATTAATAAAATCAGAGGTGAAAAAGGAAATATAATAGATACTAATGAAATTCAGAAAATCTGAACACAATTTAAACACCTTTATTCCACCAAACGGAAAAACCTAACAAATGTGGATGAGTTTTCTTTCTCTACACAGACTACAAAAACTAAAGAAAGATGAAATAAACAATTTAAACAGATCCATAACCCCTAGTGAAATAATGCAGGAATTAAAAATCTTGCGAACTACAAAAGCTTAGGACCAGATGAATTCAGTCCTTTGAAGGTAAAGCCTTCAACAAAGAACTAACACCAATATTTCTCAAATTATTCTACAAACTCTAAAGGGAATAACATTTCCAAGTTATTTTACAACACCATATCATGCTAATTTAACACACATACAGACACACACCACACATACACACCCACACACCCACACACACACATGAGAGAGGCTCACCAAAATAAAGAACGGAAATTGTAGAACAATGTTTCTTGTGAATATAGGCGAATTCTAAGTAAAATACTTGTAAATCAAATCCAAGAACACATCAAAAAGATTATCCACCATGTACAACTTTGCTCCATCTCAGAAATGCAAGTTTGTTCAATGTATGTAAATCTACAAACATAACCAACCATATAAATGAGCTAAGGAACCAAAATTACATGATCATCTCATAATTATCAGAAAAATCCTTTGAAATGATTCCAACATCTCTTCATAATAAAAGTCTTGGAGAGACCAGAGATACAAGGGACAAAACTCAGCATAACAATGGCCATTTACAGCAAGCCCACAGCCAAAAACAACCTAAACAGAGAACAACTCAAACCATTTTTACTAAAATCAGGAACAATAGTCCAAATATATCTGCTATCTCCATAAGTATTCAGTATAGTACTTCAAGTCTTAGCTAACGCAAAAAACAAATGAAGGATATCTAGATGCTACAAATGGGAAAGGACCACAGTATCCTTATTTGCTGGTGATACAATTAAATATATACATTACCTTAAAGACTTCACCAGGACAGTTTTCCAGCTGATATACATTTTCATCAAATTGGTATGTTGCAACACTAACACAAAAAGTTCAGTAGCCTTACTATATACAAATGAAAAACTGAGAAAGAAATTAGGGAAATATTACTTTTCACAATAACCTTAAAGCAAATAAATAATAACAAAATATATCATGGGATAACTCTAACCAAGCAAGTGAAAGACTTGTATGATAAAACCTCTAAGAAATTGAAAACAGAAATTGAAGAAAATGAAAAGATCCCTCATACTCATTGATAGGTAGGATTAATATTGGAAAATTAGCATGCTACCACAAACAATCTACAAATTGAATACAATTCACATCTAAACATCTAAATTATAATATAATTATTTATAGAAATTTTAAAACTTATACTTTATATGGAAAGACACACACTCACACACAAACACACCCACACACATACACACTAGGATACCTAAAACAACCCTGAATAATAAACAAAATGCTGGAGGTACACCACCCTTGATTTCAAGTTTATTACAGTACTGTGGTAATAAAAACACAATGGTATTGACTAAAAACTGACATGTTGATCAAAAGAATAGAACTGAAGACCTAGCCATCACTCCATACACCTACAGACATCTGGTATCTTACAAAGAAGCCAAAAGATATACACTGGAGAAGAGATAGCATCTTCAACAATGGAGCTAGCCAAAATGGATAGTCGCATGCAGAAGAATGAAAATGAATCCATATCTATCACCCTTCTAGAAACTCAGCTCCATGTGGATCAAGGATCTCTATATAAGACTGTATAACGTTTGTCTGATAAAAGAGAAATTATAGAATAGGCTGAAATTCATTGGCACAGGAATGGACTTTCTGAACAGAATGCATTAAGTTATTACGAATAATAATAAATCTGATAACACGAAGCTTAAATGATTCTGTATAGCAAAGGACACCATCATTCAAGTAAAATATCACTCACTATAAAAGATAATTTACCAATTATATATCAGATAGCGGGTTAGTACCTAGAAAACACAAACTAGAAGAACTAAGCATCAAAATAGTAAAAAATTTAAAATGGGATGTAGTACTAAATAATGATTCTCAAAACATAAATGCAAATGGATGAGAAACACTTAAAAATGTTCAACATCCTTAGCCATCAGGGAAATATAAATTAAAGCTAGTTTGAGATTCCATTTTACTCTAATCAGAATGGGTAAAGATAAACAAAACAAAATTTAACAGATTCTGGCAAGGATGTAGGATGCATATTCATTGCTGCTTGGAGTGTAAACTGGTACAATCACTATGGAAATCAATGTGAATATTCCTCAAAAACATGAAAATAGATCTATCACAAGATCTAGCTATATAACTCTTGGGTGTATACCCAAAAGGACTCCAAAGATACTTATTCATCTGTGTTTATTGCTGCTCTATTTATAAGAGCCGGAAGTTGAAAACTGTCCAAATGCCATCAAGTAATGAGTAGATCATAAAAATGTGGTACATTTACACAGCGGAATGTTATTCAGCTATTAAAAATGAAATTGTGAAATTGGTGTGTAAGTGAATAGAGGAAGCAGATAAGTCGACAGCCTAGCTCTGCCAAGACAGGGTAGGTAAGTCCTTCATAATTCCTGCTCTACAACCAAAGTCTGTCAGAGAAATGGGGCCAAATGGCTGAAGATTGATGCTCTAATGTATGGAGAGAAAATGGGAACTGTCCAGGCAGCCACTGGTATGTCATTTTTTAGTTTTGGAAGCTGCAGGCCCTGCACTTCCTATATAATCAGATATATTTATCCCTCTCAGGTCTCTGAGGTGGTTGAAGAACAGATAGCTAGAGTCTCATAGTTAAATTTTGAGTTGTTTAGGAATCAAGAGGGTGTTCTGGATCTATGAAGATATTTTTAAAATTATGAGGCAAGTTAGTATGAAAGCTGAGTTAGATATAGAACTTTAAACTCATGGAGATGGTTAGATAGTAGAATGTTAAAGTCAGGTGCCAAATACATATGGACTGGACAGTGGGAATGTATGCTAAGCCATATAACTCTTATAATTGTGGCCTATTTATCTCTGTTGTTTTGTATTGTATTTATAGTTATAAGAAAAAGAACCATTTTTTGGACTGAAAGGGAGAGCTGGTGAAGGGGAAAAATAAATACCTTAAACTAAAAAAAAAAAAAAAGAAGGGAAGAGGATGGTGTGGCTGAGGGGGAGGAGGGTGGAAGGGGGGGACTGGAGGGGGGGGAAGGGAGGGGATTGTGATTGAGATGTAACTTGAAGAAATAAAAAATAAATTATTAAAAAAAAAAGAAATAATCACTGTGAGTAATGTAAACCCGAATCAGAAAAACAAACATCTTGTGACTTCTCTTATATGTAGATGTTAGTTTTTAAGACTTCAGTATGTATATTGCCTTTAACTATCTATAGATATTGGGTATTACATAAGGGAACTGTATGAAGGAGAGAATTGTTCTAAGAAATGGGAAAAGGACTACAGTGTTATTCTAGTGGGAAACTAGAATAAATGTGGTATGGGATAGGAACGTATAATAAAAGATGAACTACATGGATGAGTAATTAACATTAAACGCAGTTTTAAAACTCATATTGAAAGTTAATATGCTAGAAGTTTCCTTAAATATAAGAAATGAATTTAAATGGAGTTACCCTATAATGGGAAAGACAATCCCATCATTTGTTACCAAGTGAAGTATACAAGGAATGTATTATATCTTCACTGGCCAAAGGGATTCTATAGAATGCTTCAAAAACTGCAGACTACTCCCAATTCTGCTGATTACCCTCTACAACATCATAGTAAGAATATTGCTAAAGACAAAAAGACAACACTTCTTTATGTAATCCAGACATGGAGAAATTGGGCAAGTGCACAGGTAAAAGATTCATATCTAGTGACTAGTGGTTAGAAGGTAGTATGCAGCATACTGGAAGAGAAAAAGTAGTTATCAACATCAGTCAGCTACAGACCATGCAAACTTCATCAGCTATGTACTCGCAAGAGATAATGGTGAATTAGTGGCATAAATGTTATCGGATTAACCAGCTCCTTTTGGAAAATGGATTTGAAGACTAATCCATACATGACACTGCTAAAGTGGCCAAGACCTAAGAGTAGACAGGTCATGGGCCTAGGGGAAAACCTACTGCTATTATTCTGCTAAATTAATATGGAATATAATAACTTCTAGTGACATGTTGATGTATCTATAGATCAGTGAGTAATTCAAACATCACAAAAGAACATTACATTAAGTGGTAACTAGCACAGAGACACACAATTAGACAGTATGCAGGCTGAGAGATGTGGTTGTATGTCTTCCAGAAAGCTCAGGATTATCTGCTACTAAACCAGAAGTGCCCACTTCTCCATGAGAAGGTCCAAGCTCTGTTGGTTTCCAGGCAGAAAAGGATGAAACATGAAATGAAATCTGTGTCACAGGATATTCTGTCTGGCTGGAGAGGTGGGAGAATAAATTTTTTACTACCACAAATTGTTACAGCCCTCTGATAAGCATGCAGGAGAGAGACCTTCTCTGTCATGCAGCATAAGGTCACAGCCCTTTTAGCTAAGCTGCTGGACCCAGGCCAGGTGGCAGCAAGGAGCTCAGAACTCTAAAACCAGGTCAGACAGCTAAAGAATTCCGACCTGGCTTGGATGGGTAGTGCCGATATTTTCAGGAACTGCTGGCAATTCGCTGCCACAGAAAAACACTGTGGCTTCACATTGACAAGCAGTAGCCAGCTACCATGGTGGCCACAAGGAACAGGCTCCAGCTGCAGCAACTCTGGAAGTAACTCATTCACTGCAGTGTAGGTTTCATCAGTAAAAATGGAGGTGGAAGCTTACACCCTGGGAACCTCAAAGTGGGCTCTGGCTGCCAGAAGAAGAAGCCTGGTTAGGGCAGGCAGATCCAGTGATGAATTCTTCTTTTAGGAAGAACCCTTACCTCCCAAGTGTTACAGCCCAAAATAAGCCATGAGTCTCAGACAATCTTTGATGAAGTGGATGGTGGAAATGTTTATTTTGTGACAGGGACATTCAAAAAAAAAATGGCAGCCTACAGATTGGGAAAAAAATCTTCACCAACCCCACATCTGATAGAAAGCTAATATCCAAAATTTACAAAGAACTCAAGAAATTAAATGCCAAGAAACAAAATAATCCAATCAAAAAATGGGGAACAGAGCTAAACAGAAAATTCACAAAGGAGGAATTCCTAATGGCTGAGAGACACTTGAAGAAATGCTCAGCATCCTTAATCATCAGAGAAATGCAACTCAATATGACTCTGAGATTCCATCTCACACCTGTCAGAATGGCTAAGATCAAAAGCCCTAGTGGTGCTGCCTTGTATGCCCCCAGTGTATGAGGAGGCTCTTGGCCCTCATATGACTGCTGAACTGGTAGGGGACTGCTATGTAGTGACATTCCACTCCACATGAGTGTGATGGAAGGGATAGGGGGTAGGCGGTGGGAGGGAGGGACTGGGAGGGGCAGAAAGAGGACACTGCAATGGATGGAGATGTAACCTGAAGTAATAAATATTTTAAAAAATCAGCAGAAAAGGCATGGTATAGAACCTGCTGAGAGAAAGTTCTTGAAAGTGGACACTAAAAGTGTATGTCCAGGGGCCTGAGAGGGCTGGGAGAGTGAGCTAGGCAGGCAGAGTTCAGAGAACATGGGACATCCATGGGGTGAGGAGATTGTGGAAGTGAGTGTCAGCTGATGGAGGACGCCAACCTCAAGTTTAGCAGTTAAAACAGGCTAGATTCATAAGTCATCCTCAATCAAGCATTTGAAATAAACTGACCCCACAAATCTGAAAAGCTCGGCCTGGAGGAAGCTAAGCCAATCTGAAGATAGGATTCCTGCCATGATGGTCAGAGGTAGGCTTCTAATTACTGTAAGGAGTGCCTGTTAACCAAGATGCTAGCAAGGACATACACTAGAGAATTTTAAAATCCTTTCAAAAGGGTTAAAATGAGATTGGTTAAATGTTCTTAGATATTGTTTATAGGTATTAGATTATAGGTTCTAGTATTAGGTATTAGGTTATTGAATATAGGTGTTTTATAGATGTTTGTAACATATTAGTAAAAATAAGTGTTTTAAATAATAATTTACTACTACAGGTCTCTGTATCTGTTTCCATCAGTTAATGGGTGAGACCTCTCTGGTGATTGTTCTGCTAGGCTTCTTTTTGCAAGTATTGCAGAATACTATTAGCAATGTCAGAGACAACAGAGACAGCGATTGTGTCACAGACAGGATCCCTCTCTTGGCATGGGCCTCAAGCTGGACCAGTCAATAGTTGGCCATTCTCTCAATTTATGCTCTTTCTTTGCCCCTGCACATCTTGTAAGCAAGATAAATTGTAGGTCAAAGGTTTTGTGTCTGGGTTGATGTCCTAATCCCTCCATTGAAAGTCTTGCCTAGTTACTGGAGATGGCCAGTTCATACCTCCCCTCCCCCATTGCTAGGCATCTTAGCTAAGATCACCTTAGATTCCTGGGATTTTCCACTGTGTATATTTCTAGCTCATCACAGAGGTGCCCCCCATTTTATTTGTCTCTCCAAGTCTCTATTCCTCCCTCCTTCCCTCACATGACACCCCTTATTCCCATCCCTTCCCCTCCCCCATAAAGACCACTTCTCTCTCTCTCTTCAATGTCTGTTCTATTTCCCCTATTCATTGAGATTCACAGTCCCATCTTGAGCCTTCATTCCTAACTTTTCTTGGATATGTAGATTGTAGCATGATCATCCTGTACCTTATGACTAATATCCACTTATAAGTGAGTATATACCATTCTTTGTATTTCTGGGTCTGGGTTATCTTACTCAGGATGATCTTTTCTAGTTCCATTCACTTGCCTACAAATTGCATGATATCATTGTTCTTAATAAGTAACTAATATCCCATTGTATAAATGTACCACAGTCCCTTTATCTATTCTTCAGTTGAGGGACATCTAGGCTATTTACTGTTTCTGGCTATTATGAATAAAGCTGATATGAACATAATAAAGCATCCTATGTCCTATGGTGAAGCATCCTTTGGGTATATGTAGAGGAGGGTGTAGCAGGGACTTGAGGTAGATCTATTCCAAAATTTCTGAGAAATTTACAAATTGATTTCCAAAGTAGCTTTTGTAGAAATAAATGATTAAATTATTTACCAGTATTTGTACTATAGTTAATTGGTTGGTGGTGCTAATCCTTAACATAACATTGCAAATAGACACACACACACACACACACACACACGCACACATGCGCACACACACACACACACACACACACACACACTCCTGATGCATTTTAACAACCCTTAGCCTAGATTGTGCAATCTTAGCTCATCTAAGCTAGTTTATAATTCTATTCCACAAATAAGAAACCCCAATATACACATACATTCCCTTGGACTGTTATTCTCCATACTCTGCTGATATTCCAGGCCATGTGGAATGGTCTTGTTCTGTTTACTCCATCATGTGTCTCCTTCTTCCTCTCCTGGCTTCATTACAGGTGCACAAGTTTAAGACAATGGGATCCTGTTGTAGAAGACCAGGGGGCCCTGGCAGGAAGCCTGCAGATCTGGCAGACCAGCCTTTTGTTGGAGGCCTGACTGGACTTAGGTCTCCAGGTGAAGAGAGCTGAGGACCAGGGCAGCCCTTTTCCTCAATAAATAAATAAATACATCAAGACCTTTTAATCTTTCAACACTTAGGACTTAGCTGGCCATAATCTCAACTGGCTCACCTAAGTTAGCCTGACCATCTCATCCCAACCATCCATGTGGTTTGCTGTACCTTCCAAACTCTCAGACACATCTGTCCATTTCTGTGTCTCCTGGCAAAACGATAGCTTCATCTGTCTCTTCCCAGGGTTCCTTTCCTCCTCCCAGGAAGTTCTGACTTTCTATTCTCCCTGTGCCCATCTAATTGGCCATCAGTGACTTTTATTTTCCAATCAGAGGACTCCTGAGAAAAGGAAGTAACCAGATCTCAGAACATTGTAATCAGCTTTTGAAAACCATTTATAAGACCTTTCTCCAACATCTACCCCTTTTAGTCCAATAAAAAGCTATTTTTCTTATTACAATGAACTACATACAATAATAACAATTATGAAATAACTATAAAAACTATAATGTATGACATACATTCCCAATGTGCAGTCCTTATGTATTTGGAAACTAATAAGAATATTCTTTTATCTATCTATCTCAATGAGTTTAAAGTTCTATACCTAACTCAAATTCCATCCTAACTTGTATTAGCAGCCTCAGAACATCATCTTAGGCCTAAAACATCCTTTTAATTCGTAAACAACTTGAAACTTACTGTGAAACTATAACGATGTAGTCCTCAACCACATCAGAAACCTCAGAAAAATAAGTGTATCTGAATAAACAGGAAGTGCAGAGCAAGCAGTTTACAAAACTAAGAAATGAAAGACAATTGATTGCCTAGACAGTCCCCATTTTCTCTCTATAATGTTGGAGCATCTGTCTTCTGCTTTTTGGTCCAGTATCTCTGAAAGACATTAATTGTAAAGCAGTAATTATGAAGTATTTTCCCATCCTGTCTTGGCAGAGCTAGGTTTTCAACTTACCTGCTTCCAAGTTTTGTCCATTTGAGATAGCATTCTGTGTGCAGTTGAAGAAAGAGCTTTTTCATTGCCCAGTGACTACCTAGTCAATAATGCAGCCATCTCCAATTGGAGATTCTTCAATGCTCATCATCTACTTTGAAGTATTATGGGAGTGCTGCAAGGAGCTAACATGTCTCAATGTCAAAAAGTCTTAAATCAGTAAAACATCTTTAAGTTCCATGTTCTACAGATCTCTTGAGGTTTTTGAAGACAATCTATCTTGGTAAATTCGAATTAGCAAATATTACTTACCTCTAGCAACTTAATATCTGATTAACTGAGAAAATATGTACTTAAAAAACACAAGTTATAATGACTATTAGTTTGCATTTCTTAATAATCCTGAAGAGTTTTTTTATAATAGCTTTCAAAGGAATAGAATTTTCTATTGCATTTTTAATAATTACATAGGTACAATACCTTAAAAAGAGTTGATACCTAATATGTTGATACATGGTTGATACATATGTACCCAAAGTATAGCCTTAGTTTTGTATCAATATACAAAGTTGGTAGATATGTAACCAAAATACAGCCTTAGTTTTGTATCAATATACTAAGATCTATATCAATGTAACCAAATATAACCTTAATTTTGTATCAATATACAAAGATCTATAGGGGTAGATTCAATAATATATCCTTTCTCCCATCATTCCTATAACATGTCTATGCTCCCCCTTTTTTTCTTTTTAAGTCTTCTCCTCCCTACATAAGAAGAATAGAGAAAAGAAAAAGGAGAAATCCCTAAGTTTAACATTTAACTTCCTATACTTTGCTTAACAAGACCATTTAACAACTTGTAACCAATCCTCTTAAACAACAACAAACATCTATAACCAATCAAATGACCAAAAAAAATCACCCAACCTACCTTTTGGGAATGGGTCATTACTATCTTAAAATTGATTCCTGCTGATTTGGGATTCAGGAAACCTGTTTGGGGGCCCAAATAAACCTGGAAAAATGGTTAAGCAAGTTAATAGTAACACTGTTGTTCAGTCTTTATGTGCTCAGTAATTTGAATGTCCTGAGCAGTTTGTACTCTGAAGTTGAACTTTGAATGGTGAAGTTCAGGGTTTTACTGAAGTCCTGGCTGTAACAGTCTGTGAGGCTGTTATCCTAACTAACCATTTTGAAGTTGTTCTGGATTCAGAATTTTGAGGAAACAGTTATTGAGGCAGACTGTGAGGCTGGATCATCTGGTCTACTTATCTATCTTGCCTTCTTTGGTGTCTGGTCCCTTTTCTTTAGAAGTTTCAGTTGTCCAGTAGTCTCTGGACTCCTTAGTTGGATACCTTTATCATCCTGTAAAGATAACAATACAGTCGTGCCCTAACTCTGGCTTTGGTGTGTTCCTTTTTGTGTTTGTTTGTTTGTTTTGCATGTAATAGCTTTCCTATGGCAAATTGTTTTTTGGCAATAGAAAAAGTATTATGTTTCAATTGAGATTTAAAAAAATCTTTTGAAAATTTGAAACTAAATGTACCTTTAAGTATATATATTTTGAGATCACAAAGGACATTCACTTTGAATTTCAGCCTGTCTTTTGTAAGTGTCTTTTAAGCTTAAATCCTTATAAATCCTATGTGCCTGCCTATTCCTTCTAAATGTAGGCATCAAAGTCATGTGCCTCCCAAGTGTTGAGATTAAAGGTGTAAACCACTACACTTGGATCTAATTTTTTCTGTACTTGGAATTTGCTCTGTATCAGGCTGGCATTGAACTCAGAGATCTGCATGCTTCTGTCTACAGAATACTGGGATTAAAGGTGTGAACCATCAGCACCCTGTTCATTGTAACTTTAGAGTTCAGAAAACAGATAATTTATAGTAATCTGCCTATCTCTGCTGGGATTAAAGGCATGAGGTATATTCTTTTGAAATTGGATGAAATGTTCTATAGATATCTGTTAGGTGCATTTGATTCATGACCTCTGTTAGTCTCATTATTTCTCTGTTTGCCTTCTATCTAGGTGATCTGTCCATTGGTGGGAGTGGGGTGTTGAAGTCTCCCACTATTAGTGTGTGCGGATCAATGAATGGTTTAAGCTTTAGTAGAGTCTCTTTTACAAATGTAGGTGTCTTTGTGTTTGGGGCATAGATATTCATTATTGAGATGTCATCTTGATGAATTTTTCCTGTTACAAGTATGTAGTGTCCTTCTGTATCTTTTTTGATTAATTTAGGTTGAAAGTCTATTTTACTGGATGGCTAGTCCATTTTGCTTCCTGGGACCATTTGGTTGGAAAACCTTTTCCCACCCTTTACTCTGAGGTAGAGACTATCTTTGCTCTTGATGTGCATTTCTTGTATGCAGCAAAATGATGGGTCTTGTTTATGGATCCATTCTGTAATGCTGTGTCTTTTTATTGGTGAGCTGAGTCCATTTATGTTGAGGGATATTAATGATCCTAGTTTGTTATTTCCTGCTGTTTTGATGTAGGTGGTGGTAGGGCTTTGGGTGTTTCTTTTGGCTTGGCTGCAGTAGAGTTATTTATTTCCTGTGTTTTCTTGGTTGTAGTTACCGTCTCTCAGTTAGAAATTTCCTTGTAGAATCTTCTCTAGAGCTGGATTTGTGGGTAGATATTGTTTGAATTTGGTTTTGGGAATATCTTGTTTTTTCCATCTATGTTAATTGAAAGTTTTGCTGGGTACAGTAATCTGAGATGGCACCTGTGGTTGTTTAGGGATTGTAGCACATCAGTCCATGCCTTTCTGGCCTTTAAGTTTCTGAGGAAAAGTCAGGTGTAATTCTGATGGTCTGCCATTATATGTCACTTGGTCTTTTTGTCTTACAGCTTTTAATATTTTTTTCTTTGTTCTATGTATTTGGGGTTTCAACTATTATGTGGTGGTAGGAATTTCTTTTCTGGTCCAATCTGTTTGGGGTTCTGTATGCTTCTTGGATTTTTACGGGCATCTCTTTTTTTAGGTTTGGGATATTTTCTTCTATGATTTTGTTGAAAATATTTCCTGGTCCTTGGAATCTGGAGTCTTCTCTTTCATCTATGCCTATAATTCTTAGGTTCGATCTTTTTATTGAGTTCTTGATTTCTTGGATGTTATGAGTGAAGATTTTTTTAGATTTTCTCATTCTTTTTGGTTGTATTGATTTCTTCAATTGAGTCTTTCATACCTGAGAGTCAAACTTTCATCTCTTGTATCCTATTGATGACCCTCATGTCTGTAGTTCCTGCTCTCTTTCCTTGGTTTTCCACCTCCAGGATTGTCTCTGCTTGTGTTTTCTTTATTGTTTCCACTTCTAATTTCAGGTCTTGCACTGTTTTCTATATTTCATGTCCCAGTTTGGCTGTCTTTGCCTGCAGTTCAAAGCTTTCTCTCTTTCCCATTCTTGTTTGACTTGGATGTCTTTAAAGGAATTCTCCATTGCTTTCATCTGTAGGATTGTGGCTTTGAGATTCTTTAAGGGATTTATATTCTTCTTTTAAGGCTTCTATCATTTTCATAAGTATAGATTTGTCATCATATTCTTGCATTTCAGCCATGGTGAGATGGTCAGGGATTGCTGTATTATTATGGTTGAGTTTTGTTGGAGTCATATTTCCCTGACTTTTGTCAGTTCTGTTCTTTCTCTGGCCCTTTGCCATCTGGTGTTCCTTAGTTGTTTGCTCCTGGGGCCTTCTGGACTTGGTGTCAAGGAAGGAACTTTGGTTTGGAGGCCTTATAATCTCGTTGAGCTATAGTTCTGCCCAGGCTATGTATTCCTCTGTAATTCTGTGTAGTCCTATGTAGTCCTTTTAGTTCTGTGTAGTCCTATGAATTCTTATGTAGTCCTATGTAGCTTAATGTATTCTTATGTAGTCTTATGTAGATCTATGTAGTCCTATGTATTCCTGAGAGTAAGAGGCCGGGAATGGAGGGAGGCACAGGTCCAGAAGATGACAATTGGGGAGACCAGCCCCAGCTCATAGCAGCTTGGAGGGTCCCAGGGCATTGGGTAGGTGAGGGGAGGTGCAGGTCAGGAAGATGACGATTGGAGAGATTGCCCCCAGCTCAGAGCAGCTTGGAGGGTCCTAGGTCATTGGTTAGGGTGGTGCAATGGTGGGGGAAGAAAGGGAAGATATACTCTGGCTGCTGGGATTCAGGGAGACCCGAGGTGGTACAGGATCCAAACGATGGAGCTAGATGATACTGGGGATTGAGATCTTGTCACCTCAGCAGGGCAGGGAAGGTAGAGTGCAGTTTGGGGCACAGCTCTCAGCTCAGGAAAGCAGACTCTGTGACCAAGTGCTGGTGGCCCAGGGGACATGGGGGCAGGGAAAGATAGAAATCCTACCAATATAGCCCTGAGTGTGAAAGTCCAGGAATGGGGGAAGGTGCAGGTCCAGAAGATGACAATTGGAGAGACAGCCCTTAATAGCATTTTAACACCAAATAAAAAGTATCTTTTTATATAAGAGTAAAACTTTAGTCTTTATTTGTTAATTTGAACTGAATGACCAAGCTGTCTGATGAACTCCTCTTTATTGAGGAGATCTCTCCTGTTCAAATCTAATCATTATCAATTTTGATGATATCCATAGCTTTTCTTCTCCTCTAAAAACAAAGGCAAAACCTCTTCTTTAAAAATCCTTCAATGTCAATGCCAGATATTTATATTTTAATTTTGTTCTCTCATCATTTATAGCAGCTTGACAATATATTTTTTGTGATATCTCCTGAATTTTTCATATTATTTATTGAAATTTTCTGTTCTTGATGGTAAAGGACCATAAACACCCATGGTTTATTGAGCATTCAATTATTAGGGATCATGTAATAAAATTATCTGGAACCAGATATAAAGTTACATTGCCTTCAATGGCATGCAAAAGATTGACAATAGTTATTATTTTTCTTCCTGCCTGCTTGTTACCTTCTGACTGAATAAGAGATGATGGTTCATATTTTTTGCTATGGGGCTTCAAATCGATTAGTCCCTTTCTTCATTTCCCTGTAAGAGGTTACGTCTGATGTCTCTTTTGGACCTACAATCCTGGGATCAATGTTTACCTTTTCCATAGAAACTGTAAAATCCCAGAAGCCTCGACCTTCCATTGTTACCAGAAACCATTCATTCCATTTTACGATCATATTCTGCAGATTCAATGCACCTGTCATTTTGCGCTTTGAAGTCAGTTCAAGGTCTGAAGATTTTAGCCATACAATGTCTTTGGAAATGACCATATTTACCACATTTAAATCAGTGTGTAAGGCCCCTAGCAATTTGTTTGCCCTATTATATTAGCCTGATGCTCCTGAGAAGCAATATCAGTTGTTTCTCTTATCCATTCATCTTTTGGGGACCCTAGAGCTTTCAATGGTCTAATTATCCTTTGACACTCAACATTTGCATTTTCAAACGCCTCAGTATTTATCCACACCTGTCTGACAACAGGTTTTGGTACAGATCTCTCCACATCTGAAGTCCATCTATTTTAAAAGTCTGTGAAGATTTCTCCAGGACCTTGTATTGCCTTAGTAAATGAAATAGTCTTTCCCAGCCTCAGCAACCATATCCCAAGGTTTTAGAGCTGCAACAAGACATTTTTCAATCACAACATCTTCCAATTGAGTCTTTTCGCATATGTTAGTATAACATCCCTCACCAAGCATTTAGTCTTTTATGATGTTTATTCCCCTTGCTATATTCTGTTGTTCTAATTTTGTGACTTCAAGCCACCACCATAACCATTGTAATTACTGACTGCTTCCTGTACAGCTACACTAGTCCCTTTCAATCTTGGGGAATTACACTGTTTTGCTTAGCCTAATTACTTAACACTTGCTTAATGAATGATGAATGCATTCCATAAGAAATAAGGCTTTTAAATCACTTTAAATCCAAAATGTCTATTGGATGCCATGTTAACTCCTGATTTGCTTGACCTTCATTAATACCAGGCCTAATTTGAAAAATGACTGGAAAAGCTGAGGGTGACAGTGTAGTACCAGGCAGCTCCTCCAGGACTCATTTGGTTCTAAATGAACGCTATTACCTGCCTGGTCTTCTGCTGCTGCATGTAGTGACTGTGGAGACCTAGATAGGAATATATGTGGGGCAGGACAGGGCCGCACTGTGCATTGCAAGGAATCCTGTTTCCCTGTTTCAACCAATGGCAAATTCCTGGTTTCAATCACTAGCCCTGGCATATTTTTCTTTTTAAGCTTTTCAATATGCTTTTACAAACTTTCTATTTTCAAAGCCATAGCAGACTTGTGATCATCCAACTTTTGGTTCTCTGAACCTGTCTGTTCTTTTCCTGGTATTTTGTGTTTTTTAAGTTCTTCAAATACCTATATTTTCAAATTTAGTTGTAAGGCTGTAGCAAACTTCATCCTTGTGATAAACCAATAAAAGTAAAAAGTAAACAACATAAAACACCCCTTCTTATTGGCAAACAGGATTGAACTCAGCTGCAATTGTTGACATTTTGTTGACAACCTGTGTCATACATTCAAAACCTGAATTTTCTTGTACAGTTTTGAAAGCCAAGTTACCCATTATGCCTAAATGATGTTGGACACCATAATGTTATAGAAGACCAGAGAGGCCTGATGGGAAGCCTGCAGACTTTCCAGGCCTGGTTGGCCTTAGCTGGAGGCCTGACCAGACTTAGGTCTCCAGGTGAAGAGATATGAGACGTAGGACATCCCTTTTCCTCAGTAAATAAATAAATACACCAAATCCTTTTAATGTTTCAACACTTAGGCCTTAGCTGGGATGATTCTCACCTAGCTCATCTAAGTTAACCTGACCACCTAATCCCAACCAGTCATGTAGGTTGCTGTACTCTCCAAGCTCTCAGACACATCTGACACTTTCTGTGTCTCCTGGCAAAACGATAGCTTCCTCTGTCTCTTCCCAGGGTTGCTCTCTTCCTCCCAGGAAGTTCTGCCTTCCTATTTTCCCTGTGTCCAGCTAAATGGCCATCAGTGACTTTTATTATGCAATCAGAGAATGTCCCAGAAAGGGAGGTAACCAGATCCCAGAGCTTTGAAATAAGCTTTTGAAAAGCATGCATATGACCTTTCTCCAACAGGGTACAGATCTAAGCAAAGAGTTCTAGACAAATAAATCTCTAATGGCTGAGAAGCACTTAAGGAAAAGTTCAACATCTTTAGCCACCAGGGGAAATGCAAATCAAAATGACTCTGATATTCCATTTTACACCCATCAAAATGGCTAAGATCAAAAAATGGGGTGTGTGTGTGGAGGGCTTGGAGAGAGATGGAAATTTTTGGAGGGCATCTCTGGGATGGGGGAGACTCTTGAGAGTCTATGGGGATGACCCTAGATGAGAGTCATAAAAGCAGGGAATATGCAGCCTAATGTCACTATTTCCCATATCCAGATGGGATTTCCAGTGGAAGGAGATGGACGCCAATCCACCCATAAAACCTTCAACCTAAAATTTGACCTCCCTATAAGAAGTGTAGCAATAAAGATTCAGCAGACACTGGGGAATAGCAAACCAATGACTGGCCCAACTTGACACCCACCCCATGGGAGAGTGCCAACTCCTGACACTATTCCTCATACTGTGGTGGGCTTGCAGACAGGAGCCTAATGTAACAGTCTCCTGAGTCCTTCATCTAGCAGCTGATGGAAACAGATGCAGAGACCCATGGCCAAACAATAGGTGGAGATTGGGGAGTCTTGTGGAAGAGTAGGGGGATAGATTGAGGGATGTGGAGAGGTCAAGGACACCACAAGAAGACCTACAGTGTCAAGTAGCCTAGGCCCAGGGGGATTCACAGAGAATGAACCACCAATGAAACAACAAGAGTAGACTGGACCTAGGCCCCTACACATATTTAGCACATGCAGCATATATTTAGATTGTTCTTCATGTGGCTTCCGTCTAACATTGGGAGCAGGGCCTTTTTCTGACTCTGTTGCCTGCCTTTGGATCTCTTTCCTCAAGCAGGGTTGCCTTGTCTAGCCTCAATGGGAGAGGGTGTGCCTAGTCTCAATTCAACATGATGTACCAGGATGGATTGATTCCCAAGGGGGGCCTCCCCTTCTCACTGAAGAAGTTAAGGAGGAATGAGGCAAGAGGTATGTGAGGGTCAGATTGGGAGGAGAGAATGGAGGAGTCTTCAATAAGACTGTAAAGTGATTAAATAATTAATTAAAAATCCTTGAGAAAGCTCATGCTGTCAAGGACATGGAACAAAGGGAACGCCCCTCCATTGCTGGTGGGATTGCAAAATTGTACAAACTCTAAGTTTATAACCACACTCCAGAGCAGCTTTCATGCTCAGGAGTACATTACCAACACAAAACATAAACTGTGAGGTTGTGTGTGTGTGTTGTTTATGTTTTGTGTCTTTTGTCTTTATGAGTTTTTGTTTTCTTGGGCTATTTTGTTTTTGTTTTTTTTTTCTTTTTGGGTTTTTTATTTGTTTGAGAGAGAGAACATGATGTTGATGGGTAGGGGTATTCAGAGGATATGGGAAGAGCTATCAGTAAAGGAAAAACATGATCAAAATATATTGCATGCAAAACTTTTAATTAATTAAAAATGTAGTAAATCTATTACTCATAGTGAAATTCCATGGAATTGACAACTGATTTTCATTGAACACTAGTAATATCAGTAAAAATAGAACATTACTACCAAAGTACCTTGGTAAGCAAATAAAACTGTTATCTAAGAAGCAACTTATATACACATTATTTTATGAACTATTCTTAGTCACAGAAAATTACATTAAAGCTAACAAAAGTATGTGTTTACTAAATAAAAGATTTATTGCTGCTAGATAGATATTATGAGGAAGTATATGCTACAGGGTCTTGTACAGGGAGACTATGATGGAACTACAGATCCATACAGAGTATTTGTGCTCAGGAGGAGCAATATGATCTTCATTTTCCTCCCAATGGGAACCAAAGCAGTAATCTCCTTCTGTATTCTGTCCCTGATGCCTGTGAACATGATAGTATAGCCAGAAAGCACTGTGTTGGCATGGAAACTTTCATGGATATTTACATCACACTACACAATGGATTTTAATATAGATTTTAGGATACAGGAGAACTGCACACAAGGAAGGCTAGAAGAGAGCCTGGGGCGGTAGAAGCAGTTGTTGCTATGAATGGCGACCTAGCCATTGGGTAGCTCCTAACTCCTCTCTAGGAAGTAAGGAGAGTGTAGTAGTGGAGACATATGGATTAATGTACAGGTCAACATAGCACAGTTTCTCCTTGATGTCACTCATAATTTCTCCCTTGGCTGTGGTGGTGAAAGTGTTGCTACATGCTGTCAGAATTTCCATGAGGTAGTTTGTCAGGTTCCAGTTAGCCAGATCTAGGCACCTGATGGCATGGGGGAGAGCTTGTAGCCCTTTTATACTGTCACAGTGTGGTTTAAGCCATACCTGGAGTCCCTCACAATACAGATGCTATGACTGAAAGCATACAGAGACATCACAGCGTGGAGTGTGGACGACTACTATATACATGGCTGTGGTGTAGAAGGTCCCAGCTATGATTTAGGTGATCTTTTCACAGTTGGCCTTGGAGTTCATAGTGTCTTGGTTCTCCTCGGTGGCTGCATGCATCTCCTTGTAGAAAGTGTGCTAACAGATCTTTATGTCATCCCAGTGCTTGTCGAAGCTGCCCTCAATGGGATACTTAAGGGTTGCAATGCTTCTCTTACTCTAGTCCTCTTTGCTCAAGTAAGAGTCCTTCTGTGTCATCACCACCAACATACTTTAGTGCCTTGGAGAGCGCACGATGGAACGGAGGGCCACCCAGGGACTACTGCAGCCTATGAAGGTTGCCAAAGTCGTTGTCAACCATGAATGCAGAAATACCTTCATTCATGGGGTATGGGTGATGAGTGTATATACCCACAGCAAAGGATCTGGGAGAAGCCTGTGCTCTCAGGTGGAGACGGACTTGGCACTCTTATTATATATATATATATTATATTATCTACTGACAAAGAAATGTACTTTAAAAAGTCACCAATTGGTAGGACAAAAATGGGTGAAAAAATACAGGACATAAAACAGTAAGTATAAGTTGGTTTAATTAATATAGTTATACTTATAAAAGATAAGTTGATATGAAGATAAATTGAATAGTTAAAGAAGAATCTTTTAAAATTGTAAAGGAATTAAGTATAGGAAATTATAAAAAAATATGTGTCTAATAGTACAGTTTTTAAACTCATGAAACAAATTGTCATGCTTAAAGGAATAAACATGTAACTTTGAAATCAAAACTTAAGGTTTTAATAGACCACTTTTAGCAGTTAATATGACTAAATAAAAATTTAACATACAGATATATTCAAAGGAAACCTATTTGGTGGGTTACCTAGTTAATATTTATAGAGCACAAACATAGTAACATCAGAATACCTATTCATTGCATGTATATATCTTAATAATAGACAAGAATATAGACATATATATGAAATTTTAATAATTTCTTTAAAAAGAAAATATCACATATGTTATGTTTTCTGAACATGACACAATTAACTTCAAAATCAATATATATTTATATATATATTACTATAACACACCAAAATATTTAGAGATCTTTAAATCATCGATGGGTAAGAAAAAAAGTCAAAATGTACCACATAAAATACACCGAACAAAATTATAATTATATTTTGGACATGAAGATAACAAATGCTTACAGAAAAATAATACCTTTAATTGCTCATGTGTCATAAGAAATTTAAAAGTATTTCATCTGAGTTACCACATGAACAGAGAGGACAAATAACAAATTTCATTCAAAGAATACAGGTGGGAGATGTTTAAATCTAAGACCAAATATCTGATAAACTGATTAAGAAAAAGAAAATCAAACCCTGAAAAGATGGTTAAAATAAGCTTCCACTTATGAATAATAACGTGAAAGAGAAACAGCAATTTTAGGAAGTAAAGGGTACATCAGTCAAGATCTTACAGAAATTAATTAAAAATATAGTGAATAATACTATATGTAAATAAACAAATATAAAGCAGCAAAATTATACAAAAAATTATTTACTTAGTTACTCTACAATTTTCAAAACCCTGAAGAATGGAGTTGCAAAATATCTTTTAAAAAAGTAGGAAACTGGTATGGATCAAGTTCAGGACAATTTATTTCTATTCACTTCATTAAGAAGATGAATAATCCTTCTTCCCTTATTCATTCTCTCCTGCTTCCATCCCTACTTACTTCTTTACCTTACTCCATATTCCTCTATCTTTTTTAATTTTTAAAACGTTTTGATGTATTATCAATATATAAAACTTTCCCCACTTTAATTCATAGTATTTGTTGAGTTTCAGGTGTGTGCATAAACCTATGATATAATCATCACAATCAAGGTGCCAAGTATACACATCATTTGCAAAAGTTTCCACATGCACTTCATAAAATTATTAGCATGTATTTTTTGAAGAAAATAATGATTTTCATAATTCCATTTTCATATACATATACTGTATACTTCAATCATATTTCTCTTCAATAATACTCTGATGAACTCTCTGTCTAAATCTAGTTCCCTTCCTCTTCTCAAATAGTTTATTTTAAACTTTCATGTCTTTTTTTTTTTAATCTAGCTTCCAAAAAAAGACAAGACAATACATTTGTAATTTGTCATTGTACTTCTGGCTTATCCTTTATTGTGTGTTGTTGACTGTTTCTTGTGCGTGTCTTGCTAAGTACAGTATATTCTTAACATGTTTAAAATACACAATACTTCTTTTTAACTATATATTAATAATGTCATACATTACAAATGTAGAATATATTCATTTTGTACAAATGAAATTTTTTAATTACTGAGAGTTGTTTTCTTATATCTCTTCCTCAACAGCAGGCAGTGTCATAAAGCAATGAGCAAAAATAAATCTTTCTTCCCTTAAATTGTTTCTGTGAGATAATTTTCACAACACTGAGAGAAGTAATTCATATAATGACCCTATCAAAGGCCATGTTACAATATGTTACAAAAAGTACTGACACAAAAAATAAAGTAATAGTATTACAAAATAAAATCTCCAAATGAAACATCAAATAAAAGAAATTCTTTAGCATATTTAGACTTGAATAGAGCTAGACAATGTTCAATAGTGCCTGCAACTTACTATGTCGCTCTGGTATATGCATCAGTTAGTAATTATTTTCCCACTACATTACCCCTCCATGAACATGTATCTCCACAGATCTTCAACTATGCAAGAATAATTTCCACATACTCATTTAGACATAATTCCAATTCTTTCAGGAGTACACCATACCTATAATATGAAACAGTTTATTCTCTTTTCAGTCAACTACATGGGTAATCACTACTTTGGGCATTTGACAGGGATTTCAACTGTTAACTGTAAGACATTCAAGCTTGCCAATGACTTGTTGGCAGCATTTGTTAGCTGTAAGAGACATTTGGCTGTTCATTATGTGGTAATTATTCATAAAGCCAAATGTTTTGAGAAAAAAATACACCTATTTTTTTCTAAGATTATAAAGATGTTGAATGAAAAAATATAAATTCAAATGTTTGGGAATGGCAATGAAATTTTAAAAGTTTGGCTTTAAAAATGTGCTTTAAATGTCTGTTGGAAGTTTAATTTGAAATAGATTTATTTAAATTATTTGCTTTATTTCATGTAATTTTGCTAGTCACATATATCTAAAAACTCTTTCATTCCTTTATTTTTTTAGTTTTGAGGATTATAGATTTTTAAACAATGTCCTTCTGACTATAAATTTCTTCAGTATTTGTTGTAATGATTTCCTTTTTGTCTTTAATTTTAGTAATTTGGGATCTTTCTTTTGTTCAATGTGGCTATAGGTTTGTCAATCCTCTGAAATTTTCTAAGGAACTAGTTCTTATTTTCATTGATTTTTATATTATTTTTTCATTTCCATGTCATCAATTTTAGTCATGATTTGAATTATCCTTTCCCATCTACTATTTTTGCTTGTTTGTTTTATTTTTCCAATGTCTTCCTAGAGCATTATTAAGTTATTAACTTCAGGTATCTCCAGTTTTTATGTGGGTATTAGTTTCTTCTTATATCTTCCTTCATTGCATCTGATAAATTATAGTATGTTTTGCTTTCATTTGCATTAAATTGTATGAATATTTTAATTTTCTTCTTTATTTCTCCCTTGACTTAACTTTCTTCCATTAGTGTGTTCTTAAGTTTCTATAAGTTATGTACTGTCTGTCTTTTCTATTGTTATTGATATTTGCTATATTCTTTTGTGGTCAGATAGAGTACAAAATGTCATTTCAGTTATTCTAAATCTGTTGAGACTTGCTTTGTGTTCTAATATGTTCTATATTTTGGAGAAAGTTCCTTAGGATGCTGAGAAAGAAGCATATTCTTTAGTATTTGGGTAGATTACTCTTAAATATTTATTAGACCAATTTGATTTATTGTGTCATTTAACTCAAAACTGTTTCTAATTTGTATTTGTATAAGTGACTTATTGATGACAATGTGGAATTAAAGTTACCCCATGTCACTATGTTTGGTTCAATCTGTAGTTTTGGATTTAATATTTTCCTTTAGAAAATTTTGGGTACCTGTGTTTACTGCATACATTTTTCAAACTGTAATGTCCCCTTAGTGTCTTTTTCATTTAATCAGTATGAAATGTCATTCCATCTCTCCTATGACTAATTTTTGCTTTAAGTTCATTTTACCAAATATTGGAATTGTTATGTCTGCTTGTTATTTATTTTGCTTGGAACACCTTTGATCCTAATGTAGTAACTATCATTGATAGTGCAGAGTGTTTCTTGCAGGCAGTAGAAAGATGCATCTTGTTTTCTAATCAAATCTCTTATTGTCTTTTTGTTAGAAAGTTGAGACTACTAATATTGAATTAATATTGAGCAATGATTATTAATTGCTGCTATTTTGCTGTGGTGGTGTTTTTCCCAGACTTCTTTTCATTATATGTTCTAGAATTGTTTATGCCTTAAGACCACGTTGGTGTGTCTTCAAATTGAAGTATTCCTCCTGATATCTTTTGTAGATTTGGCTTAGTAAACATAAATACCTTAAGTCTGTTTTTATCATGTAAAGATTTTCTTTATCTTTTGATAATAATTGATAGTTGTATTGGTTATATTAGTTATATCTGTGGTGTTCAGGACTTGTATGACATCAGTCTTGGCCCTCCAGTTTTTCAAAATGTGATGGCGAATCTTGATTGTCAGTTTGACTACATATGAAATCCAAGAAGCTGAACACATATAAGAGGGATTTTCCTGATAAAATACTAATAAATCTGGATATTTTGCGGGTCAAAAGACCCAAATTAAATATCAGCAACATCTGGTAACAGGCCATATAAAAGACATGGAAGAAGGAAGCTTTTACTTTTAATTTCCTGCTTTCCATCACTCTCTCTGACAATTTGTTCTATCTTGTTACTGGGGCATTCCTTCACTGGTATTAGTACCTACCTCTTTGTGATTCCATTATAGCTCAAAAGAGAGCTAAAACATTAATCCTCATGGACTGAACAATCACCAGATTCTTGGTGTTCCCATCAGGATACAGCTATTGTTGTACTAGCCAGACAAGAGACTGTAAGCCAATCTAAGAAAGCATATATGAATGCATGTGTATATTTATGTCCACACACACACACACACACACACACACACACACACACACACACACATTTATTCTATCACTTTTATTCTAAACACTCATTTATTCTATCAGTTCTCTTCCTCTAGAGAAGTGGTTCTCAACCTTTCTAATGCTGCAAACCTTTAATACGTTTTTTCACATTGTTGTGACACCCACACATAAAATTGTTTTGTTACTGTTTCATAACTGTAATTTTCTTACTGTTACAAATTGCAACATAAATATCTGATATGGAAGATATCTTGATATATGACCCCAGAAGGTTTATAACCCACATGTTAAAAACCACTGCTCTAGAGATCCTTGACTAATATAGATGGTGGTACTAGGAATGGGTTTAGGCTATGGTCCTCTGCAGGTCCAACAATGAAAGATGAGAGATAGACACATATTTTCACTTCAAGCTGAGGCAGTGGTAGCGTTTGGTTACTTCCAGGTCTGGCAGACTCAGTTTTCATCAAGTATGTGGCTCTGGTATATTTGCATCATCCAGGTAAAGCCCCACAAACAGAAGTACTTAGGTAACTTAAATTGGGCTTAGTGGGAGAGAAATAACACAAAGTTTGGTAGGTACGAATGTAAGGATAGATCTGGGGGCATTGAGAAGTGAATGTGATCAAAATAATTTGTATATAATTTTCAGAGATGTAATAAAAACATTAAATAGCATGTAAAATTTAAATTATGTAGCAAATTACTAGTTAAGGAGATAACATTTTAATTTATAATTTTACTAAAAAATTAAAACAATAATGCTCATAACAGTATGGTAAAAATTTCTAGTGATTTAGGAAAATTCATGAGTGTCTTATAGATACAAATATATACCTATTAATTATCATATTCTCTTCTCTGCTTAACATATTGAATAAAATATTTGCAAAACTATAACAACTATTTTCCTAACAAATATATTTGAATCATACAAATTGTTCATTCAACCAATATTTATTGATTGTATCTACGGTTTGAATACTATGTTATATATTGGGTGTAGAATGAAAAAAAATACAATCACAATTCTTTTTTCACCCAACATATAAATTAATGTTAGAGACAAAAAACTACAATGGTAAGAGTTAAGCATCAGAAAAGAATAACAGAACTAATAATAAACAAATACTAAATAACTGTAACTGAAATGATGTGTTAACTGGAGAGGTACTTTTTTCTTAGAACTTGCCAATTACAAAAATGTTAGTCAGTGCCTGACAGCACCCCCTATTCTACTCCAAGTAGAAGATGAGCATCGAAGAATCTCCAGTGGGAGATGATTGAATTAGTCACAAGCATATCTCTTGGCAAGAAAAAACCTTGCTTCAACGGAGGACAGAATGCTGTCCAAAAAGGACAAAACTTGGAAGCAGGGAAGTCCACAGCCTAGCTCTGCCAGACAGGGTAGGTAAGTCCTTCATAATTCCTGCTCTACAGTCAATGTCTGTCAGAGAAATGGGGCCCAACGGCTGAAGATTGATGCTGTAATGTATGGAGAGAAAATGGGAACTGTCCAGGCAGCCACTGGTATGTCATTTCTTAGTTTTGGAAGCTGTAGGCCCTGCACTTCCTATATAATCAGATATATTTATCCTTTTCTGAGGTGGTTGAAGACTAGATAGCTAGAGTCTCATAGTCAAATTTTGAGTTGTTTAGGAATCAAGAGCGTGTTCTGGATCTAAGAAGATGTTTTTAAAATTGTGATGCAAGTTAGTATGAAAGCTGAGTTAGATATAGAACTTTAAACTCATGGAGATGGTTAGATAGTAGAATGGTCAAGTCAGGTGCCAAATACATATGGACTGGACATTGGAAATGTATACTAAGCCATATAACTCTTATAATTGTGGCCTATTTATTTCTGTTGTTTTGTATTGTATTTATTATTATAAGAGAAAGAGCCATTTGTTGGACTGAAAGGGGGAGCTGTTGGGAAAAGAGATATACCTTATACTTAAAAAAATAAAAAGGGAAGGGGATGGGGGTTGAGGGGGAAGAGGGTTGGGGGGTGGTACTGGAGGGGGAAGTAGGGAAGGGATTATGATTGAGATGTAACTTGAAGAAATAAAAAATAAAATAAAGTAGTGGAGAAGTTGCATAATTTAAGAAGTTAGGTAAGTTTTTTTCATAAATATAAAATATTTTCTTTTAAAAACATGCTTTGAAATGATGCTTCAAATTTCATGTACCGTGTCTGAAAATAAAGTGAAATAAGCTTGGAGAACAGAAGAATGTAGACAGAAAGATGCTTGCATCACTCTACATTATGGAAAGTCAAGCAATATTAGACATGTTTAGAAAAAAATATATTGATCGTAGTCTATGGATACACATAGTATGAATAACAGTTAAACCAAGAATTTTACAAATCAGTCATTCAGGATTATGTCTGCTGAGATTTTAACAAAATTATATACAAAAACCTGTTGTCAAAATTAGTAGATCCTTTCCCCCATTAAAATATACCCCCATGTCACAATTTGCTTAGTGTTGGATTAATATGAATCTGTTGGGATTCTCCATGTGATGAATACTTTCCATTTGTGATGGCTATTTGTATATAAACACTATATACTATACTCTCTAATATTTTGGAAGCTTCATGCAAGTAGTGATAAACCAGCCTGCCATCAATTTAGGATTGAAAGCTATCTTATAGTAAAGACAAAGTAGGTTCTTTCCTGTTTATGATTAAATCTCTGTTTGTCAAGGATTGGGGTATGTCCACCTGCAACCCTAACTACAAATGATTCTCTGTACTCCTTCTTCTAGGAAATGATAAGCATTCCTTCATTTCAAAAGGTCATTATGACCACGTTTTGTTATGAGCACATCTTATTATTGACTACATTATGGCCATCTTGCAATCACATCTTTGTTTCCCAAGGCTATTATGACCAGTGTTTATGCTTGTCTGCTGCTTCTGTAACCCTGACTATTTGTTTGCCAAGTTGCCCACTGGGAAGCCCCCTATTCCTGAGCTATATAAGCTGTTTTCTCTCTCATCTCCAAAGCTGATCTCTTGTACCCCACCTTAAGAGGAGGTAGCACATGTAGTCAAATAAAAAATGCTTGCTTTAATTAAATTCCCAGTGGTCTTTCTCCTGATATATTTGGGATTAACAGTAGGAATTGGATGTTGATTCTACAAGGCAGTGATTTATTGTTTAATTTTTTATGCTAAGCACCTGTACAAACCACCAAAAACCATACCTTTTTAATGCTAACCACGCATAGAAAAACCAGTATTTGGTTATTTGCAATAAAATGCACAGAAAACCAAATAAGTATCAATAAAAGCTATTTGGGGAATACACTAGGTTGGAATAGAGGGGAATTTATTTTTAAAGTTTCAACAAAAGTCACATTTTTCTAGTGGATTTCTTTCATATGGATGGATACTGAGTTCTTTTCCATTTAACTTCTTTTTCCTGTTACCATTTAGGAAGATATAAAATGCACAGCTGTTCTCTCTTATGCTGTCAGAGTGATTTCGCTTTCCTCTGTGGATTTGACAAGAGAGACTCTTCTTGTCTTGATCACCATTAATAGCAATGTTACACATGTCCATCAACTATGAATGAATCCCAACTGTTTTCAATATGTCTACACAAAGTACTGTGTGAAACAAAGGATGAAAAGAAAGTGCCAGCAAGGGTAGGAGAGTTCCAGTTTCCTGGTATTAAGTTTGCTGGTATTTAGATTCTATATGACTTTTTAAAATGCAGCCAAAATACTTTCCTCTGAATAGAACTATTAATTGACAATCAGTCTAAGACTAGCTTTCATCTTTTAATCTCAAAATTTGAAATATGCTCATAATGAAAACTTGTATGCCTATATTTGTTTAAGAAAATTTCACTGGATTTGATGTTGGCTATAGACTTGTTACAAATTGCCTTTATTATGTTTAAGTATGTCCTTGTATCCCTAATCTCTCCAGTACTTTTATCATGAATGGGTAATGGATTTGTCAAAGACTTTTTCAGTATATAATGAGTAGATCACATGTTTTTTTTCTTTCAGTTCATTTGTATACAAGGAGAAACTGCAGTCAGAATGTATTGAATGAGAGAATAATAAGTTAAAAATAAAATAAATTGTGAGGCAAGTTAGTATGAAAGCAGAGTTAGATATAGAACTTTAAACTCATGGAGATGGTTAGATAGTAGAATGTTAAAGTCAGGTGCCAAATACATATGGACTGGACATTGGGAATGTATGCTAAGCCATATAACTCTTATAATTGTGGCCTATTTATTTCTGTTGTTTTGTTTTGTATTTATAGTTATAAGAAAAAGAACCATTTGTTGGACTGAAAGGGAGAGCTGTTGGGGGGAAAAATAAATACCTTAAACTAAAAAAAAAAAAAAGAAGGGAAGAGGATGGTGGGGCTGAGGGGGAGGAGGGTGGAAGGGTGGGACTGGAGGGGCGAGTAGGGAGGGGATTGTGATTGAGATGTAACTTGAAGAAATAAAAAACAAATTATTACAAAAAATAAATAAAATTGGATGGTAAGGGAGATAGGGAGTATCTTGGAGGAAATGAGGATGAAAAGGATATACAATGTATTTTATACTTTTTTCAATAATTTTTTTCTTAATTCTAGTAGATTAAAAAATTTCAGTCTCTTACATCAAGTTTAATATTCATTCATACTGAACACAGTCTAACATTTATCTTTTAAATTTGAATCTCCTAAACCTTGTATGGTGATGTAGATTATAATCCCAGGGAAAAGAAGAAAGAGACAGATAATCTTTGAGTCTTGAAGGCCAGCCAACCTAGCCATATCAATCAGCTATGTGAGAGATCCTGTGTCAAGAAAACAAGATGTACGGCTCATGAGGAATGACAACTGAAATTAACAACCTGACCCCTGCAAGTGTGCAGTCACATAAGGACACACATACCAACAAAACTCCA
>CAJQZJ010031046.1:0-12897 GCA_907164525.1 Lophiomys imhausi
TTAACCATTTTTCCATTTTGGTTTGGGCCCCAAACAGGTTTACTACGACCCAAATCAGCAGGAAGTCATTTTAAGAGAGCGACGTCCCATACCCAGAGGGTGGAGAAGGTGTTTCTCCACCCCGCCCCCCTTTTTTTTTGGTTATTTGAAGGACAACTGAAAACTCTGTTATTTAGGGGAAGAGATTACAAGTTGTTAAATGGTCCTGTTTAATGGACCCAGGGTATCCCTTCTTTCCCTTTTCTGTATCCTGCTTTATCTCCTATGTAGGAATGCACGGACTTGAGAAAAATTGAGACATAGACAGCACAGGAAGGATCAAGAAGAAGGGTCACATTATTGAATATGCCCTTTTACCTTTGTATATTGATAAAAAATTAGTAGTATATTTGGCTAAAGTGGTATTGACCATTGTTTATTGTGCAAAAATAAGATTGTATTGGTCTACATCGGTATTGATATTTGTATATTGATTCAAAATTAAGATTATAGTTGGCCACAATGGTATTGACCCTTGTATATGGACACAATATTAAGATTGTATTGGGCCGCATAGGCATTGATCTTTGTATATTGATACAAAATTAAGAGTATATTGAGCCACATTTCAATAGATCTTTGTATATTGATACAAAATTAAAGGTAACGCTTCCTAATGGTATCGTACCTAGAGATACTTAAAAATGAAATGTGAAGCTCTGGCCTCTTGATACCAACCGTCTTAAACTGTTTAGGATAGTTAAGAAAAACAAACTCCTAGTCATGCATGCATGTCACCTTGTTAGCTACTATGACAGTCTATCACAGATATTCTCTAAGCTACTCAGTAATCAAGTTGTTAAGAGACAAGCAACATTTGCTTATCTAAATACAAGAGATAGATAGGGTATCTTCAAAAATCCCAAGAGATCTGCAGAATATGGCATTCAAAGATGTGGTCTTAAATTAAGATTTTTTTTTTGATATTGTGACATATCAGCTCCTGACAGCACCCCCTATTCTACTCCAAGTAGAAGAAAAGCATCGAAGAATCTCCAGTGTGAGATGGTTGAATTAGTGGCAAGCCTATCTCTTGGCATGTAAAAACTCCTTGCTTCAACTGCAGACAGACTGCTGTCCAAAAAGGACAAAACTTGGTAGCAGGGAAGTCGACAACCTAGCTCTGCCAAGACAGGGTAGGTTAGTCCTTCATAATCCCTGCTCTACAATAAATGTCTGTCAGAGAAACAGGACCAAAAGGCTGAAGACTGATGCTGGAATGTATGGAGAGAAAATGGGAACTGTCCAGGTAGTCACTGGTTTGTCATTTCTTAGTATTGGAGGCTGCAAGTGCTGCACTTCCTATATAATCAGATATATTTATCCTTCTCAGTTTTCTGAGGTGGTTGAAGAATAGACAGCTTGAGTCTCATAGCTAAATTTTGAGTTGTTTAGGAATCAAGAGGGCGTTCTAGATGTAAGAAGATGGTTATAATAGTGATGCAAGTTAATATGATAACTAAGTCAGTTATAGAACTTTAAACTCATGGAGATGGTTAGAAGGTAGAAGGTTAAAGTCAGGGGCCAAATATGTATGAACTGGACATTGGGAAGGTATACTGGGCCATTTAACTCTCATAAATGTGGCATATTTAATTCTGCTGTTTTGTATAGAATTTACTGTTATAAGAGAAAGAACCATTTGTTGGAATGAAAAGAGAAGCTGTTGGGGGGGAGTGTGGAAGGGTGGGACAGGAAGGGGGAATAGGGAAGGGTTTGTGACTGAGATGTAACTTGAAGAAAAAGAAATAAAGTACTTATAAAAAAAATCTATGAGTGTGACCCTAAAACTCTTGGAAACGGGGGATATCGAGCTTCAACTGGCCATCTCCTGTAATCAGGTGAGGCTTCTAGTAGAGGAATAGGAAAACCAACCCAGTCATAAAATCTTTGACCTACAATTTGTCCTGCATGCAAGATGTGCTGGAGTAAAGTATATACAGAAATTGTGGGAGTGGTCAATCAATGATTGTTCCAGCTTCAGACCCATGCTTGAGAGGTAGCACACCCTGACACTGCCTGGAGGGCCAGGACTCAGAGGCCTAGGATAGAACCAAACATGACTAGCCGGAAAAAAATGAATGAAACAATTCCTAATGATATTCTGATATACTCATAGACTCGTGCCTAGCCCAATTGTCAACAGAGGGCCTTAATCCATCAGCTGATGGAAACAGATGCAGAAACCCACAGCCAAACCCAAACATTATGTAGAACTTGGGCAATCCTGTGGAAGAGTGGAAGGAAGGATTGTATGAGCCAGAGGGCTAAGGAATACCACAAGAAAACCCATAGAATCAATTCACCTAAGTTCGCAGGGGCTCACAGTATCTAAAATGACAATCAGGGAGCTTGCATGGTCTGACCTAGTCCCTCTGTATATATGTTACAGTTGTGTGGTTTGGTCTTTTTGTAGGACTCCTAACAGAGGGAGCAGGAGCTGTCTCTGACTCTTTTGCCTACTTTTGGGAACCTTTTGGGAATCCTATTGGGTTATCTTTTCCAGCTTTAATGGAGGGGAGATGTCTAGTCTTGTTGCGTTCTGATATGCCATATTTGGGTGATATCATTGGGAGGCCTGCCCTTTTCTTAAGAGAACTGGAAGAAGAGTTGACTGGGAGCAAGGAAAAGGGTGTTGGGGTGGTGAGGTAATGGGAGGAGAAGAAGGAGGAAAAACTTGATATAATACATGAAAGGATAAATAAATAAATAAATAAATAAATAATAGCATGATATTGGCACAAAAACAAACATGTTGATCATTGAAATCAAATTCAACACCCATATATAAACCCACACACCCATGGACATCTATTTTTTGATAAAGAAGCCAGAAATATTGGAAAGAAGACAGTGACTTCATCAAATATGTTAATCAAGATAGATGTCTACATGTAAAAGAATGCAAGAAGATCCATACTTATCACCCTATACAAAACTCAATTTGAAATGGATCAAATACCTTACCATAAAATGAGCTAAACTGAACCAGATGGAAGAGAAAGTGGAGAATGCTCTTGAACTCACTGGAACAAGGAAAGACTTTGCAAACATAACACTTTTAGCATAAGCTTTAAGACCAACAATTAATAAAAAGGATTTCATAAAACTGAAATCTTCTGTAAGATATTGTCATTTGTACAAAGAGGCACCCCACAGAATGGAAAAAGATTTTTCCCAACTACACATCTGATAGAAGGCTAAGATCCAAAATATGTAAATAACTCAATAAATAGATATCAATAAAATAAATGACCCAGGCTGCCCCCAGAGGCATTGCAGGTGTGGCTGTTATGTCACATGTGTGTCAGTAGGTAGCAGAGAGGAGAGAGGATATGTCTACACTCAGTGTTCTGACTTATGAACATCTGAATTATTAGTAGTCTAACATTCCCTAAAAAAAAGCAAGCCTGAGATGAACAAGACTGGATAGATTCCTATGACAGGGAGCAAGCTGGAGAATAGAAGAACCCAGTCTGTGACCATGGGCCCATGATAAGATTTAACCCAAGACAGAGGATGCTCAAATGGGGCCACTCAGGCAGGTCTGATGAGTAACAAGCAGTGCATGACCACCAGATGGGCACCATAGGGCCTGGACAGGGAGCTAGACTGAAATGACCTCCAGTCCAGTGCTGCCCAAGCCTGGGGGCAGACCATACTAGAGATGACCCCTGCCTGATTCCATAATGTATTCCCCCTGAGCCCATTCCAGTCATTCAGAGACCCTGGGTGCCACTAAGTGGAACAAATAGAGGAGAAACAGGAACAGAAGGATGTGGGCACAGAAGAGAGGAAGAACTGGAGACTCTAGTGTAGTGAGGAACAGACTGCTGTGAATAGTCAGTGATGATACCTGAGACCATGTTGGCATCCTGGCCTGTGCTGCCACCAGAGACTAGGTTTAGGTCTGTGGCTCTATAGCAGCAGGGGTCTGTTTACCACCAAAGACCAGGTAAATGTCCTTTGTCTTGGCAGTAGCCCAGGGATATATTGTTGTCTGAAGACTGTGCAGAACTGGCCCCACTACTCACATGAGCATCCTGAGAGAGCTGGCCCTGGGGACATGAGAGCAGGAGAACTTGACTCCACCCTTAACCAGTTACAGTATTCAGGAGAGCACCTCACATATTGTGGGAGTTACAGGTGAGCTGGCCCAAGGATACAAGCATGGGAGAACTGGTCCCACTACTCTTTTCTGTCTGGTAGTGTGGACAAGAGATATACACCTTTTTTTTTTTCCTTGCCCCTCACCTCACCATCTGTGGCAGGGAGGAGACCTGGCCCTGGGGTCATGAGAGCAGGAGAGCTGTCCCTGCCCCTCACCAGCTGCAGCACTCAGGAGAGCTGGCCCTGCACCTCATCAGAGCAGCACAGTAGAACTGACCCTGGTGGTGGAGGATTCAAGTGAGCCAGCCCCAAGGGCATGAGCGCAGGAGAGCTGGTCCTGGGCAAGGGAGAGATGTCCTCTGCCTTGCTCCTTGCCACCTATTGCAGGCAGGAGAGCTGACCCAGAGGACATCAGAGTAGGAGAACTGGCCACTTACCTGTTGCAGCAATGGGGAGAGCAGATCCTGAACATCATCTGGACGGAACAATGGAGCTGGCCCTGGATACGGGAGTTGCTGATGAGCTGGGCCTGAGGGTGAGAGTGTGGAAGAGCCAGCCCTGCCTCTTGTCTGTCGTGCAGCCACGTGGGAGAGGGAGGGATGTCCTCCTCCACTCTTGCCCCTTGCCACCTACAACAGGCAGCATAGCTGTTCCTGCCTCTTACCTACTGCAGCATTCAAGAGAGTGGGACCTGGACCTGACCTGGGTAGCAGAGTTGTGCTAGCTCTGAATGTGGGGGTTGCAAGTAAGCCAGTTCCAAGGGTGTGAGAACAAGAACCTTTTGTCTGCTGGCCAGGTATTGGGGGATGGGGGGGCAAGGATGCAGTTGAGGAAGAGATGTCCTCCTCCCCTCCTTCATCCCTGCCATCTCTGGTAGGTGGGAGGACTTGCCCTGAGGTCATGAGAGTGACAGAACTGGCCATGTCCCTCACCAGCTGTAATTCTTGGGAGACTGGGCCCTGCATCTCGCCTGGGCAGCAGGGTAGAGATGGTTCTGGTTGCAAGGGTTGCTGGTGAACTGGCCACATGGGGAGAGCCAGTAGGTGATCAGCACATGTACCTCTCAGGCCCAGATCCCATACTTCAAATTGGCTCACCCCAACGTCTACCCCATTGATGAAATGCTAGAGTGCATGAAGGGGCTATCCTGCAGATCCAAAGCTTCAAGATCTCCATGACACAGGACAGTTATGAGATATCTGAGAGGCATCCTAGTGGGGTCCCAGAATTGATAGAGTAACAGAATCTGGAGGCCTTGTACCAGATCAAAGAGTCATTGAAGTAAATGGGCTACATTAAAAGCTGGGTACATATCTAAATAGAGAATGTTTGAAAGTGGAAACTCAAATGGCTGAGAAACACTTAAATGTTCAACATCCTTAGTCATCAGGAAAATGCAAATCAAAACTACTTTGAGATTCCATCTTATCCCTCTCATAATGGATAAGATCAAAAAAGCAAATGACAGCTTATGCTGGTGAGGATATAGTGTAGAGGAGCATTCATCCATTCCTGGTCAGATGGCAAACTTTTACAGTTACTATGTTAATCAGTGTAGTGGTTCTTCAGAAAGATCAGAGTAAATTGACTCTAAGATCCAGCTATATCACTCTTGAGAATATGCCCAAGGGACACTTCCTACCACAGAGACACTTGCTCGACCATGTTGAGCTCTATTGCAGCTCTATTCATAATAGACAAAATTTCAAAACAATCTAGATGTCCCTTGCCAGAGGACTGGATGAAGAAAATGGGCTACAATTATACACAGAACGTTACTCAGCCTCTAAAAAAACTTAAATCATGAAATTCTCAGGTATGGGGATGGAACTAGAAAAAAATCATCCTGAATGAAGTAAGCCAGACCTAGAAAGACAAACATGGTATATATTCCCTCTTATGTATATATTAGCTGTTAAGTCTACTGAACTACAATCCATAGAGCCAGAGGATACATATAGAATAAGGGACTAGGGGATGGACAGATAGATCTCCCAGGAAAGGGAATAGATATTTCTGGATGAGTTGGGCATGGGGGATTGAAACAGGATTATCAAGTTAGGAGGATGATAGGAGAGGGGTATAAGGGAAGGAATGTGAGAAGAGGTAGCTTAAATGAAGTGCCATTTGAGGAGGAGTATGGATACCTAAAACAATACAAGTTTCCTAAAATATATACATATTTTCAAGACAATCTAAATGAAATCACCAAATAATGGAGGGGGCTCTCACCCCAATTGATCATCTCTTGTCATCAAATAAGGCTCCCAGTACCAGGAATAGGCTACTTCAAATTGAGATTTTGGACAAAGGGGCTACACATTTTAAAGAAGTATATACACACACACACACACACACACACACACACACACACACACACACACACACACACACACACACACACACACGGATAAATGTAAAATACTAACACAAATATTCAGAATAGAAGTAAAGTATTTAAGATATAAATCTCCACTTTCTATTAAGATAATAGTTTTTCATTTAATTTTTTTAAAAAAGAATATAGGTTGCTTTTGGACATGAAATTCAATGGTGTACTAGAAGCCATGTCCCTGCGGATTTGATCTTGCTTTGGTGCTAAGAAAGCTGTCAAGAGAAAAAAATGCAATATCAACTAAGACACATTGTAAATATGTTGTGGTCTGAGAAAAAGTTACTAATATGGCTGCGTATGAAGAATTCTTGGTGCATACTTTAACAAGTAAAGAATTTAAATTTTTGTTTCTAACTAGATAGATAAAGGGGATTTAAGCTTTTTCTTGAAAAGTCTGCAAGTAGCATGTTTTACGCAGGGTAATTCCCCAACCCCACAATTCAAAGCCATATTTAATAATCATAGATTAGTTTATGTTTTTCAAATTAACTTTTGGAATACTAAATATATACAAGAATTTTGATTTGATGAAGAGAAAATTGAACAAAATTTGCAGAATTACATCATTATGCCTCTCGTTTCCTTATTGCATTTCTACATCAGTGTTCCCTGTGCTTCCTGCCTTTAACAAATGATCAATTATGGATATAAATTGGACAATATTTGACTGAGAATTTAAAAAAGCAATGTACTGTTCAAAACAGATGTATTATCTAGGGCCAGCAGCTGAGTGATCTGATCTCCTCCAAGCATTGACTATGTACACATACGGACACATATGGAGGGTTTTACACTTCTCTTTCTAAAAAAAAGAGTGTCCCTGTTATTTTATTTTTGACAAAAGTAATATACATTGCAACACATGTTAACATTGTTCTTATTTTGTGACTGTCGGCTTTGTGACCCAATCTTTGGAAAATACTACTGCAAGTTATCACTTTTGCAGAAAGATATGAAGACATGCCTTTGCCAAGTGGTTCAGCGAACTAGACGCTGATCATAAGAAGCATCCTACTACTATCTATGTTGTTATTATTGGTTTGTGCTTGAAATCAAAAGTGTTATTGATGTCAATATAAATTTTTTCAATATTTATTTATTTATTCAAGTTACATTTCGATCATAGCCCACTTACTCCTCCCCTTCTCACCCCACCCTCCCACCCTCTTCCTTCTCTCCCTCCTTTCCTTCTACTCAGGTGAGGGGTCTCCCACATATCAATGCCCATCATTTTATCACTCATATGAGGGATAAGAGCTTCCTCTTTCACTGGGGCCAGACATGACAACCCAGCTAGGGTAAAGTGACCTACTAACAAGCAGCAGAGTCTATGACAGAGACCACCCTTCCACACACACACCCCACTCCACTTGCTAAAGGATCTGTATGAAGACCAAGTTGCCTGTCATCTATATATGTATAGCGGGGTCTAGCTCTAGACTATGTATGCTTTTTTAAAAATTCACATTATTCCTCTAGTATTTATACTAGTATTGCACTTTAGTGCAAATAATAAAGAAAATTTAGGCCCTTCTTAGGATTGCTGTCTATTGCCAGTGTTAAATTTCTAGTAGATTTTGAAATGCACAAAAATATTATTAGCCTTTCCTATTTATGAAGATTGTTCATTTTATTCTGTGACACTGTGACTTTTTTTTGGTTTTGTGTTTATTTGTTTTTTGAAACAGGGTTTCTCTGTGTATCCTTGACTGTCTTAGACTCAATTTTTAGACCAGGCTGGCCTTGAACTTAGAGATCTGCCTGCATCTGCATTCTGAGTGCAGGGATTAAAGGCATGCACCATCACACCCAGCATGGTATTTTTTAACATGACTTTTGAATGCTATTAATGTTTTATTAATTTGTATCATACCATGTTGAAACAGTTGTAACTTCTCACACTGATTTTTATAATTAATTTTTATGTGAGGATACAAAATAATAGTTTTTCTTCATGGTATTCTCATATATATATATATATATGTCAATATTTGGTTTCCCACATTGACTTTTTATGTAGAGAATATTAGTAAGTTGGATTCGAAGCTAACACTGAAGTATCAGAAGGTACAAAGAGGAATGGGATAACTTACTGTTCTTTGACTACTCAGTTCTTTGCAAATAGCAGATCCTGAATGCACACAAGGAACCTAAGATTTTCCATTTGCAATTTTGTTTGTTTTGTACAATGTACGTCAATGTCCAACAATATAGAAATTACAAGATTTTTAAAGCTGAGGCAAATAATTCCTCAGCATAGTTTGTCCATTTGTTGGGAAAGCTGCAGACATTCATCAGAGTTGAACTGGCTTTTCAGGGAGCTGCTGCCAATAGCTGCTCTGGGTGGGTCTCACAATGCTTCCCTGAAACAGAAGCAGCCCCTACTCCTTCTTCCCCTTCTTTGACTTCCACACTGGGAAATGTTCTGTCAATACAATGCAGAGAAGAGAATTCTAGTAATAATGTTTTTGCTCCCTTTTTTAAATGGATAGTTGGAACAACAGAGAGAACAGGATGATTTACCTTTCTCTGGGTTTAGAATATACTTAATTCAAAACATGTTCATGAACTTCATGCAATGCATTATACTTTTGTCTCCTTCTATAGCTTGAGATTTCCTTGAGGAAAGAGGCCACTATCTCATTTATAATGCCTGGAGTGTCTCCTTGTATATGTCATGCACCAGGTATAAACAGAGATGTGGAAATGAATCCACAAGCTCCCATAACTAAACACTGTTTAAATGATGCAAGCTAGAAATGGAACACACGTCTAAGGAAGTACCCTATTCCACATACCCCTAACCTTTAGAATGTCCTTTCTCTTGCTAGTGTCCTGGCTGCCATCATATATAGGTTAGTTAGTCTATGCTGTGAAGAGACGCCATGATCTTGGTAATTCTAATAAAGGAAACATTTAATTGGAGCTGGCTTACAGTTCAGAGGTTTAGTCCATTGTCATCATGCAAAAAGCATGGTGGCACCCTGTCAGACATAGTTCTGGAGAAGGAGCCTAGAGTTCTACATCTGGATCAGCAGGCAGCAGGAAGAGAATCACACTGGGCTTGCCTTCAGCTTCTACAATCTCAAAGCCTACAATTAGGGACACATTTCCTCCAACAAGGCCACATCTCCAATAATGTCAATCCTTATGAGTACATGGGGACCATTTTCATTCAATCCACCAGACACACTGCTATTCTTTAAAGAATTTAACCTTCAACACCAAAGGATTAACAGTAAAAGGAAATGTCTCTATGTAGGCTATAATCAGGGTATCACGTGGAGCTGCTTCACACACACACACACACACACACACACACACACACATGCACACCAATAAATAAAAATATACATTTGTATTAAAAATTGTGTAGATTTGGTTTGAATTTATCTGGAGCCGAGTCATTAAGTCCTTTTCAATAAGTATTAAGCCACAGGAATGTTACCATGAAGCCACGACTGATTCCAAAGAATTATGGCCATTTTTAAGCGTTGTTAGACACTAAGCCAGAGTGTCTTCTTTTCTCCCTCCTCCCCAGGAAATATTTACAAGTATTAGGAACAAGGAAGTCTAAAAAGATGTACTTGGGTGTGCGCTGTATTTCTGGGGTTCTTGAATTACCAGAGAGAATGGTGGCACAAAGGCTATGGTTGAAACATGGGAAATGTTGACTCTGGCTCCAAGTTTGGAGGCCAAGCTGAAATCACTCTAAGTCATGTTTCCTGCAAATATATCTCAATTAAACTCTGTACATGAATATTATTGGATCATGCAATTTTCACTCCATGCATTTGTTTATTCAGGAAACTTTTATTTGGTGCCTGTCCTTGGCCTGAATTATGTGTGGGGAATACAAAGATGAAAAGCAAATGCCACCACTCTGATTCTCAAGAAGTACAGTGAGTTCAGAGATTAATAAAAGTGAACCACCAAAGTAAGCAATTAGATAGCATTCAAGCTGTTCCAGTACATAAAACGTAACATGGAGACATTGAAGCAAACTCCACCGAGAGGGCTGTCCTGGACATCATGGGATGAGAAACAGAGTCTAGGTAAAGCAGTGATTCAAAAAAGCACAAACACAGGAAACCATGGAGTTTCAAGGACCTACAATTACTCCTATTATTGAATAAAAGGTAGAGGAGGAAGTGTAACCCTGCACTTCCTACATAATCAGATATATTTATCCTTCACAGCTCTCTGAGGTGGTTGAAGAACAGATAGCTAGAGTCTCATAGTTAAATTTTGAATTGTTTAGGAATCAAGAGGGTGTTCTGGATCTAAGAAGATGTTTTTAAAATTGTGATGCAAGTTAGTATGAAAGCTGAGTTAGATATAGAACTTTAAAGTCATGGAGATGGTTAGATAGTAGAATGTTAAAGTCAGGTGCCAAATACATATGGACTGGACATTGGGAATGTATGCTAAGCCATATAACTATTATAATTGTGGCCTATTTATTTCTGTTGTTTTGTATTGAATTTATTGTTATAAGAGCAAAAAACCATTTCTTGGACTGAAAGGGGGAGCTGTTGAGGGGAAAAGATATACCTTAAACTTAAAAAAAAGGGAAGAGGATGGGGGTTGAGGGAGAAGAAAGTGGGAGGGTGGGACTGGAGGGGGGAGTAGGGAGGGGATTGTGATTGAGATGAAGAAATAAAAAATAAATTATTAAAAAAAAGAAAGAAATGAGACTGAACATAAAAGGAGTGTACTAACATTTTTAACCATTTTTTCTATTTGGGTTTGGGCCCCAAACAGGTCTACTACGACCCAAATCAGCAGGAAGTCACTTTAAGAGAGCGACGTCCCATGCCCAGTGGGTGGGGAAGGTGTTTCTCCGCCCTTCTTTTTGGTTATTTGAAGGATAACTGAAAACTCCGATATTTAGGGGAAGAGATTACAAGCTGATAAATGGTCCTGTTTAATGGGTTTTGGAGGTTAGCCCCAGGGACTTCCTACTTTTCCTTTTCTGTATCCTTCTTCCTCTCCTATGTAGGACTGCATAGGCTTGAGAAAAATGAGATATAGACATAGCACAGGAAGGTCCAAGAAGAAGGGGTAGATTATTGAATATGCCCTTATACCTTTGTTTATTGATACAAAATTAGTAGTTTATTTGGCTAAAGTGGTATTGACCATTGTTTATTGTGCAAAAATAAGATTGTATTGGATTACATCGGTATTGATCTTTGTATATTGATACAAAATTAAGATTACAGTTGGCCACAATGGTATTGACCCTTGTATATGGATGTAATATTAAGATTGTATTGGGCTACATAGTCATTGATCTTTGTATATTGATACATAATTAAGAGTATATTTAACCACAATTGAATAGATCTTTGTATATTGATACAAAATTAAAGGTAACGCTTCCTAATGGTATCATACCTAGAAATACTTAAAAATAAAATGTGAAGCTCTGGCCTCTTGATACCAACTGTCTAAAACGGTCTAGGATAGTTAAGTAAAACAAACTCCTAGTCATGCAAACATGTCACTTTGTTAGCTACTATGACAGTCTATCACAGATATTCTCTAAACTACCCAGTAATCTAGTTGCTAAGAGACAAGCAACATTTGCTTATCTAAATACAAGAGATGGATAGGGCATCTTCAAACACCCCAAGAGATCTGCAGAATATGGCATTCAAAGATGTTATCTTAAATTAAGATTTTCTTTTCTTTTTCTTTTTTTTTTGATATCGAGACATATGAGCTCCTGACAGCACCCCCTATTCTACTCCAAGTAGAAGATAAGCATCGAAGAACCTCCACTGTAAGATGGTTGAATTAGTGGCAAGCCCATCTCTTGGCATGAAAAAACCCCTTGCACCAACTGCAGACAGACTGCTGTCCAAAAAGGACAAAACTTGGTAGCAGGGAAGTTGACAGCCTAACTCTGCCAAGACAGGGTAGATAAGTCCTTCATAATCCCTGCTCTACAACAAATGTCTGTCACAGAAACAGGACCCAAAGGCTGAAGACTGATGCAGGAATGTATGGAGAGAAAATGGGAACTGTCTAGGCAGTCATTGGTATATCCTTTCTTAGTTTTGGAAGCTGCAGGCCCTGCACTTCCTATATAATCAGATATATTTATCCTTCTCAGCTCTCTGAGGTGGTTGAAGAATAGACAGCTAGAGTCTCATAGTTAAATTTTGAGTTGTTTAGGAATCAAGAGGGTGTTATAGATCTAAGAAGATACTCTTAAAAGTGTGTTGCAAGTTAATATGAATGTTGAGTCAGATATAGACCTTTAAACTCATGGAGATGGTTAGATAGTAGAATGTTAAAGTCAGGGGCCAAATGTGTATAAACTGGACATTGGGAAGGTATACTGG
>CAJQZJ010031048.1:0-13460 GCA_907164525.1 Lophiomys imhausi
GTGTGTGTGTGTGTGTGTGTGTGTGTGTGTTTGTGCATAAGTGGAGGTCAGAGGGTAACTTTTGGGAGCTGGTTCTCTTTCTACCACATGGATTGTGAACACAGGTTGTCTGACTTGGCAGCAGGTACCCGCTGAGTCATCTTGAGATGCCAGCATTGGTGGCAGTGGGGAGAAGCACCCACAGCAGCAAATGCAAGGGGCACTTAGTGACCTGAGGCTCCACTGAGCTTTCCATGTCCTGTCTCTTGGTTAGTAAGAACTGTACTGTCATCTACTATTGTAAACATTCTGTGGTGCCCTTGGCCTCCCCTCCAGGCTGCTGAGTCTCTTTAGGGAAAGCTGTCCCGTCATGTAGGTTGGGATCTGGGCCTCTTGGCTCTCAAAGCCTGTGTTCAGGGGGAGAATGCTAAGCAGCCACTGGACTCTGGCGAGGCTGGGTTTGTTTGAGGACATGCTCACAGTGACTGTCAGGGCCTCAGGCCAGTTATGGAGTCTGCTGAAGGACAATTGCTTCTGGAACATCCCCGCACTGGCTCTGTACCAGGCTTTCCACAGGTAAGGGACACCCTTAAAGGGACACTCAACCCTGATGGAAATTCAGGTGTGGTGTCTCATGTCTGTAGTCCCAGCACTTGGGAAATGGAGGCAAGAAGATCAGGAGTTCAAGGCCAGTATTGTCTACATGAGACCCAGTCTCAAACCAAAACAACAAAGAGATGGATCTTTGTTTAACAGCACTTGCGATTTTTGCAGAGAACCCAGGTTCGATTCCCAGCATCCATACAGTGGCTCACAACGATCCATGATACCAGTTCCAAAGTTTTCAATGTCCTCTTTCAGCTTCCTCAGGCACTAGGGCATGAGGGGGTGCACAGATATACATGCATGTAAAACATTCATATACCTTACATAAAATAAATAAATCTAAAGTGCTTTTTAAAAAAGATTTCAAAACAAACAAAAATAAAAAACCAAACAACAGAGGAGTGCATAAGAGTCTTGATCCAATATTTTCAGTTCCTTTTTTTCTTTTTCTTTAGGTTTTTCGAGACAGGGTTTCTCTGTGTATCCTTGACTGTCCTGGACTCACTTTGTAGACAAAGCTGGCCTTGAACTCACAGAGATCCACCTGCCTCTGCCTCCTGAGTGCTGGAGTTAAAGGCATGAGCCACCATGCCCGGCAATTTTCAGTTCCTAACCAAACTATTAGGACAAATGAAGGGACATTATCAGTAAACTTTCACCTAAAAGTCCGAGGAGGGAAACAGAGTAAAAATCTCCTCAGATTTCCTTGGATTTGTGTTGATCTGTGTCTCTGCCTCACTGTGTGGCAAAGCTGTGTGGTGTCTGCAATGATGCAGGCTGTTAGGTAGTGCTGGACAGTGCTGAGGGCCAGTCAGGGCTCAGCTGCACACTGGGCCCTGCAGATGTGCCCGGCTGTCTTGCGGATTTCACATGTGTCCTCTGTAGCCTGCAGATGACAGGGGTGTGTGTAGTGTGTCTGAGGAATTCCAATGCACAGGAAGGCACCCAGACAGCCACCTTATTCCAACCTGACCATTACAGTCTAGTGTCCTTGGAGGACTGGGAAGGGTCAAGGGTAATGCTAGGCCACTAGTAAGTGGGCAGTTGTTTGGTGGACCAGACAGAGAGTCCATAGAGAGGAGGGGAGGAGAACTCTCAAGAAGCAACAGGGAAAGAAAGGTCAAGCAGCCCCTGCACTACCCAGGGAGGATGCTATGAACGAAGGGTCTATGGGAAGGTTATCTAACCACTTTCGGCCTCAGTTTCCCTAAGGGGGGGTGGAACAGACAGAATCTGCAAATACACTGGTACAAACTCATTATGGTGAGGAAATGAGGTGAGCCAGGAATGGACCAGCTGTTTCATGCTCAGTGGCCAACTCCACATCTCCAAATAGAAACTCCCAAAATGGGCCAAGACTTGGGACCCGTACCATGTGTGGAACCTGCCTAGGGGTCTGGGTATGAAGGAGCCTGGGAAGAGTGTCCCTCCCGGCACCTGTGCTGTAAGCCTTCAGCCCATCTGAGGCATCCAGGCGCTCAGTCTGGCCTGCCAAGGCTGGTAACAGCCTGTACTCGCCATAGACTTTGAAAATACTGAGCTACCACACTGTCTCATCCCTTTTAACTGAGCTGAGAATTAAACTTCTCCAACCACGGGGATGGGTGAGGTGGGGAGGAAAGGAGGACCCCTGGCGATTACAGCCCACTCTAGATGTGAACCAGTTGTTTTCCATGAGGGTATGTGCAGGTCCAGCCACAGGGGCTGACTGTGGACAAAGCACTCTGTGTTGGGTGTGAGGAGCCATTCTCAAGTCTCTAGAAGCGAGGCAGGTGGGAGGCTGTGGGGAGGGCTTTACAGCAAGGCCTTTATAGCTAGCTTCCCTCCAGCTTCTTTCTGGTGAGCATCCCTGTTCTGGGCAGAAGCAGTCAGCAGGGAAGAAATCATGCAGGGGGTGGAAGGGGACCAGGACGGAGGTGTGGACAGGGCAGGTGAGAGAGAAGCAGATCCAGTGGCCCTTGCAGAACCTCATAGCCCAGGGGGGCGGCTTAGGGGCAACAGACATTCATCCTTCACCAATTGTGCTGTACTGAGCCTTCTGAGGGCTGGGTTGCTATTGCTTCCTGGCGTGTAGAGATGGTCTCCAAGGAGCAGGGTCTCCAGTACGTTCTCCCGGCCCTTCAAAGGAAGTAGGGGTTATCTGGGTAGGCAGGGATTCTGGAGGAGTTCCGATCACCATGATGAGCTGCCTGAGAAAGGACTGGGCAGGGACAGGGTGTGGAATCTGCACCCAGGAAGGCCAGGAGATGGAGACAGGGAGCATCCATTTCCTCCCCTTCCAAACAGGAAGTGCCCCTGTCCCTGGAGTGGCCTGGAGCAAGCGATGAGGTCATCTGTTGTGAAAGCACCAAAAGAAAAAATAGCAGCGGGGCTATTTTTGACATAAAAAGATTTGTCATTATAAAACAGAGAGCTCTGACTATGAGGGGTCCCGTGATATGCAGGACCCCAGTGGCTAGTGTAGACTGTCCCAACCCATGGCAAGGTAAAGACTTAACCACAGTAGCCCATTTCTCCTTGCTCACCTATCCCATCTGTCTCTGCCTCCACAAGAACGCTTGGTTCCTGGGTTCAGCTACGTGATATGTTCTATGCATGTTTCACGTGTGTACACCCATGCACGTGATGCTCCTAAGCTATTTTATTGTTTTGAGATAGTCTCCACTTTGTAGCTCTAGCTGTCCTGGAATTCATTATGTAGAGCAGGCTGCTCCTGGACCTCGCAGAGATCCACTTGCCTCTGCCTCTCAAGTGTGTAACTATTCCTGGCTGCTCCTAAACTGTTCTGTCCTCATGGTTCATCTGGAAGGTTTTTCTGGCTGAGGCAGTGCAGTGTCTAGGTTAAGGGCCTGGTGCAACAGCTTCCATCTCTCTCTGTGATGTAGACGGTCAGTGCAGATCAGAACTTTTTCCCCAGGCTTGTCTTTCAGGTCACCTGCTCTTGAGGGAGGGACCTTTTAAAAGAACAGTCTTCGGTAGCAGGCCTTGAACTTTTTTGGGGGGGAGTAGAGAGTAGTAGCTTCTGGCACAGGGTCTCTTTGTGTTTCCCAGCTTGATCCTGAATTTACAACCCGGCTGACTTAGCCTCCCAATGTAGAATTACAGGTGTGAACCACCAATCAATCCAGCTAAGAAGCTTCAAACAGATATATCTCCCCACTTGAAGTGTGCTGGTGCCTTTGTGTACATGTTTATCTTTTAGAAAAGCAATGTATACACGGTGGGGATAGAATGGAGAGAAGAAAAAGAGTGAAAATGGCCTTTCCTGTGTCCCACTCACATTTGCTTCCCACAGAGGCTGCTGTTGAAACTAAGTTCCATCTCTCCTGAGTTCTGGCTCTCCTTCTGAGTGAGGCTTTATAGACTGCAGGAGCCTTCCTTTACTAACTAATGGTACCAGCTATGCCCACCCTGCTCCCTGAGGAACCTTGTACATAACCATGTACAACAGCATGTAGGGACACTGCCTTTCTTTAAGGACCACACTCTATTAAGCAGTTTCTCCCCGACTGTCACATGACAGATGGTTTCCCACCAGTAACCATTCCCTCACACAGAAACGATGAATTCTCAAGAGTGTGATGTTCTGTCAGAGGCTGCCACCTGGTCGATGGGCTGCGGTCACTGCCCACACCATTCCGGATCTCTGCTGTCTGCCACACAGCAAGGTCACCTCACCATAGACTGAACAGCCACCTATTACAGGTGAGCCCAAACAGCTTTTCATGTTTATTCTCCTCTCCTGCTTCCCTCCCTCTTTCTCCCACAAAGTACGCACTTTCTCTCCTACAAGCCCCTGGTATTTGGAGAACAACATGGGGTCTTAGAACCACGGCCTATTCTGGATGACCCCAGTGCTTTTATGGGTCTAGAACTTTGGATCCCATGAGCGTGGGGAACTCTGCCCAAGCGTGAAAGACAACGATGATAAGAAGAAACCTGTACTAGGCTGGCCTGTGCCCACCTCCATGTCGGTTTGGGAGGAGGCCTCTTCACCAGAGGAAATGGGGTGTCAGTCTATAACGGTGGCCTCCAGTCCAGTGCTTTCCAGTGTGTGCCCTGACAGGCAACGATGGAAGCATTTTGATCCACTTTCCTTGAAAGTTCTTCTGGGAATCTGGACCCATCAGCATCTTCGAGGACTGTTGTCATGTCCCCCTCTCATTCAGCAGGACCCCACCACCCATCAGTGAAAGGCTAGGAAGCCTCACAGGCTGTGAAATTCGCAGGGGCAGCTCAGGCAGAGGCACAATGCGAAGCTAGGGGGTGGTGGCACAAGCCTGTAAGCTCAATTGTTGAGAGGCTGAGGCAGGAGGATCACCATGGGTTTGAAGCCAGCTGGGATACACATTCAGTTCAAGATCAGTCTGAGTTACAGAGTGATACTATGTCTCAAAAAAAAAATAGTCAAAGTATCAGCTGGACTGTATTCCCCCCAAAATCAAAATATCAGCTGGACTGTATCCCCTGCTAGGGTTAAAAGCAAAAGCCCTTGCTTGCTGGCCTTGCCAGTGGCTATCAGCTATCCTTAGCTGGTGGCCACATCACGCTGATCTTTGCTTCCATCATAATATTGCCTGTTCCATTGTATTTTGTGTGGGCCCCCAGACTCCAGGGATTGAACCTAGGACTTCACCCAAGCCAGGCAAACGGCCTACCACTGAGCCACAGCTTGCCCTCCCGTTTCTGTTCTAACAGCACCAGGATAATCCAGCATTCTCTCTCCCTCATAAGGCCCTTAATGGAATCACAGCTGCAAAGACCCTTTTAGCAAATAAGGTCCCAGGCTCTTGGGATTAGGACCAAATACTTTTAGGAGACATTATGTAGCCTCTTACTCCTAAACTAATTTTTTTTTTTTTTGCTGTCCAAATTCAACTGGACTCCTTGTATGTTTTTCATAGATTATATTTTTAGTTATGTGTGTGAGGGTGTAGGGTATGGGCACAGGAGTGCAGGGCCTGTGGAGGCCAGGAGAGGGTACTGGATTCCCCTGGAGCTGAAGTTACAGTGCACGGGAACTGGGTACTGAACTCAGCTCCTCTAGAAGAGCGCTAAGATCTCCTAACCAATGAGCCATCTCTCCAGCTCTTGGACATCCTGTGTTCTGTTTTGCCTGCTTGTATGTGTGTGTACCATGTGCATGTGTCGCGCCCTGGAGGTGAGCACAAGACATTGTACCCTCTGGGAGTAAAGTCACAGACAGTTGTGAGCCATCCTGCAGGTGCTGGGATTGAAGCCTCTGGAAGAGCAGCCAGTGTTCTTAACTGCTGAGCCACCTCTCCAGCCCCAATGTGACATTTCTAGCACCTCCATCTGGAACCCCAACTGTAGGCTCAGTCAAAGTGCCTTTGACCCATATAACAGACCCAACTATGTTCACAAAGACCTGTTGTCCCTAAAGTGACAATAAACACCATAAATGGTCCATGGTGCCATTCCAGTGTTCAGGGAACTTAAAGGCACCTGACTTGTCTTTTTTTTTTTTTTTTAAGATTTTTTGAGACAGGGTTTCTCTGTGTAACAGCTCTGGCTGTCCTGGACTCACTCTGTAGATCAGGCTGGCCTTGAACTCACAGAGATCTGCCTGCCTTTGCCTCCCAAGTGCTGGGATTAAAGGCATGCGCCACCACGCCCGGCTCTGACTTAGTTTTTAAATGGACCACTGTGGCCGTGCATCAGTGATGTATACCTTTAATCCCAGCACTCAGGAGGCACAGGCAGGTGGATCTCTGAGTTCAAGGCCAGCTTAGTGTACAGAGCGAGTTCCAGGACAGCCACACTGTGTCTCAAAAAAAAAGATGCTGTAACACACACACACACACACAAACACACACACACATTGTGCATGTCTTTTAGCAAGTGCAGGACTGTAACTAATCCCCAGAATGTAGAGAGATGAGCACCTAGACCTATGCACACCGTCCTTCCCCTGTGCATACCTTTAATTCACACTACATTCATTCATGAATCCATGCCCATGTATTCGTCCATTCAATGGTGAACAGCATGCATTCTGTGCCCTGCACTATGCCAGGGACTGAGGACACAGCTGGGAAACTCCCTTCCACACATGGGTGAACGGAGGAGTCTGTTCCCCAGAGACACTTGAAACAGTGGAATGAGACACTGTCCCGGGAATTACACACAATGGTCATAAGCAACGAGAAAGTGGGAAAAATCAGTTTGATTTGAAACTAGACAGAAATCCATTAATTTACCAATTATTTTTAAATTCTTTTTCCTATTTGTAGACTTTAGTTTCAGGAAAAAAAAAAACTTGTATCTGAAGATGATTACTTAACTGGGGCCAAATTAACCTGATGTGGCTCTTTCCTCTTCCTGTGCTTTCTGGATCCGTGGATGAGCTTCGGCGTTGGTCTCAGCCTCCTTTGACCACCCCAGCCCCAGCAGTCACATACTTGCAGGACAGTCTGTTGAGTTCTGCAGCCACCACCCACTCCTCTTCAGCTCCATGGGGCTGCCTGGACTGTGAGATTTTTCTTCTCACCTATCCCCCATTGTTACAGTATGGGGAGCACTGCACCCACAAATTACACCTACGCCCAGGCACATTTTTTTTTTTTTTTTAGACAGGGTTTCTCAGTGTATTCTTGGCTGTCCTGGACGCCCAGACACATCTTATGTGGGATAGTTTTAGTTTTTACTTTAAAGAAGAAAGCAATCTGTGTCTTTATTTATCATATGGTACAAACCCTCAGTTCTTTGACCAATCCAGCCAGTCAGGTAGACAGATAGGCAGGCAGGCAGGCAGGCAACCATTTCTTAGTCTTTGGGAGAATGTGCTAAGGGCTCTCTATACCCCTGCTCAGGGGCTGCAGTTAACCCCCTAGCAGGACCCCCTCAGGTGAGTGCAACGGTTAAGGAGAAATCCTGGGTTCAAATTCCCCATCTGCCTCAAACTAGCCAGGTGATTTCAGGTACCCATTGGCTTTCCTGAAACCCACCATAACTCCTCAAATCTCAGAGTCTTGATGGCCTCTTTCTAAAATTAAGAAAATTAAAAATTTTAATTTGCGTGTGTGTGTGTGTGTGTGTGTGTGTATGTGTGTGTGTGTGCGTGCACACGTATGCAGTGCATGATGTGTGTATAAATGCAGGTGCATGCGTGCCACAAAGCAGGGTAGGAGGAAAACTTCTGGGAGTCAGTTTTCTCCTTCCAGTGTGGGATGGAGGGACTGAGCTCGGGTGGAAGCACTTTTACCCACAGAATCTCTAACTAGACCCCTCCCTTTTACTTTTTGTGAGGCCAGGAAAGGGATCCAGGGCCTTGCACACACCAGGCAAGAGCTCTACTACTGAAATACACCCTTGAGGAGAAAGGATTTTTAAAGCTTTTTTTTTTTTTTTTTTGGACAGGGTTTCTCTGTGTAACAGCTCTGGCTGTCCTGGACTCACTCTGTAGACCAGGCTGGCCTCAAACTCACAGAGATCTGCCTGCCTCTGCCTCCCAAGTGCTGGGATTAAAGGCGTGCACCACCTCGCCTGGCTAAGAAATATTTTTTTAAAAAACATTTTTAAAATGATTTATTTATTCTTATTTTATGTGCATTGGTATTTTGTCTGCATGTGTCTGTCTTTGTAAGGGTGTCAGATCTCCTGGAACTGGTGTTATAGACAGCTGTGAACTGCCATTATGGGTGCTGGGAATTGAACCCGGGTCCTCTGGAAGAGCAGTCAGTGCTCTTAACCACTGAGCCACCTCTCTAGCTCTGAGAAAGAATTCTTAACATACAGGCTCCTGTCAAGAATTACATGACATCACATAAACTATACACTCATTATAACTTGGGGCTCAGGAGACATACTTTAAAATGGTTTGCTTGCTTTTTTTTTGCCTTTATTTTTGTTTGTGTTTTGTTTACATACATGCTCTCACGATGTAGTCCTGGCTGGCTTTGAACTCACAGAGATCCACTTGCCTCTGCCTCCTGAGTGCTGGAATTAAAGGTGTGTGCTACCTTGCCCCGCTGCTGTGCCTGCTTTAGGTGACTCATGTCACTCACTGATCTCAAACACCCAGGACTCAAAATGACTCATCTTCTCTAAAGTCATCCAAATTACACGGATTTTTAGCAAATCCAGAAAGGTATTCTCAAGCATTCTTTGTAAATCTGAGACCCATTGTTTGTGTGTTGGGGGTGGGGCAGGGTTTGTCCTACTAGCAAGTGGCAACCCCAGGGACCTCACAATTGGAGGCACTGTGAAGATGGCCCTGAGTCTTATGTGGCACACAGCCTTTGTCAATGAGGTCCTCAAACACCAATGTGGCCAGCCTTCTATGGAGTGGTCTAGTGGACCACTGAGAGAGATGGATGCCCTTGTACCTGCTGCCACAAACACACAGGGCTGGCCCAGACACCCACTCTGCATCTCCACAGGACCCACTAAATGGGACTGTGCCTTTCTTGTAGAACTACTCCTCAGTTTTCTCCCTGAATACCTTTTTAGAATGAAATGACCCCCCACACACACACACACATGGAGGGGGCAACTGGGTGGGATCTCATATGGCTCACATATGGTATCTTCTCTTTGCAGCTTGTGGATTTTTAGAAAGTGCTGGCAAGAATGTGAGAGGCAGAGGGAACAGAAATGGCTGCTGTCTCAGAGGGAAGAGCTGTGAGAGGTGGATCTCAGTGCCATTGGAAGCGCCCTGAGCCAGAACAGTCCAGGTAACAGAACCCTGGCCTTACCTGTGGACACCTCCCTGTGTTCCCATCACTCCCCTCTTCTGGGCCCCAGAGTGTGAAGCACAGGAGTGTAGAGTCAGGGGATGGACAGGCTGGAGGACACACACCACGGGGGTCTCCCTCCCTCCTTCCCATCACCCCACCACCCACTCTGATGTCTGTCCCATCCAGGGAAACTGTCCCCTTTAAATAACTCTCTCTCCAGAAACACTGCCTTCCCTGGGTTTATTTACACACTGCTCCCCTCACTCTCATCTCTGAGCCTCTGATCACTGGGAACCCCATGACACAGTGGTGAGTGTGAACATTTTCCCATGCTTTCTGTGAGCTGGAAGATTTTAAGAGAATGGAGTTTGGTAAGCGTGGATGTGTCCATATTGCTAAATTTGGTTCTGCCGTGTCATGGGCCACATGGAGCAGCAGCCTGGTTTAGAGGCTTACTTTCAGGTTAAAATAATTTCTTCAGGCTCATGTTACAAGTGACCCATTCGTAGGGCAGGCTTCCCAGATCCTTAGCACTAAAGACGGGTCCTTTGGCTCCTGGGGGGCTAGCAGAGTGCATGGAGCCTGATGGAGGAGGGCCCAAGGGCTTTGGCAGGGGGCAGACCTGGATTTAAGACACCATCTGGATCTTTCCTAAGCCCCCAAATTTCTTTGCTCCTTTGCAAAATGACCTAGCCTCATAGGGGAACGAGGAATGAGGCACGGTTTTTAATAAAATGAGTGCAACTAATAATTGCTGTGTTCTGCGTGTCTTCATACAGCCAAACAGATCTGGATCACGGGGCAGACTGGTTGATTGGCTGGTCTGAAGTAGAACAGACAGCAATCAAGTATCTCAAAGAAAATGCAATTTTATTTTTAGGTGTTCAGAGCAGTGGGAGCATGGATCAGCAGGGAAAGGCTTGCCTTATTAAAGAGGTCAGGCTCACCCACCACCAGCCTGCATAGCCTAGGAGCATGCAGCCTTACTCACCCAGAGTGTTCTAGCAGGCACACCCTGTAATCCCAGCACCCAGGAGGCTGACACAGGAGGACTGCCATGAGTTTGAAGTTCACTTGGACTATATAGTGAGATCCAGGACAGCCTAGGCTCCAGAGTGAGACCCTGTCTTAAAAAAAAAAAAAAAAAAAAAAAGCACAGACCAAAACCACAATATCCTGGGCACATGAGCACTGAGCATGCACCAGGGCAGGAGAGCCAGAGGATGCCCAATCCTCTCTCAGAGGACAGACAACTTGGGGTGGGGGTGGGGGTGGGGGTGGGGCAGGAACTGCACACAAAGCAAAACAAGAGGACCACAGCTAGACATGGGCTACTGCAGTGAGGATGAGAGGACAGAGGAAGTGTGTGGAGCTCCCGGATCTAGTGCACACAGGTGGTGACAGCTTCAAAGAGGGGACAGAGACTTAGTGGTCCACACAGGTAAGGAGGGCGCCGCCTACACAGTGCCAGTGCCGTGGTGGATGAGGGCAGCAAGTGGGTACCATCTGTGAGGGAGATATGGCTTCCGGCAGGCATCAATTAGGAAGAAACTGAAAATTCTATTTAAAAAAAAAAAACGGGAAAAAAAAAAAAAGGGGAAAAAAAAATGGGAACGCTCCCAGGAAATTCCATTCAAGGGTCACAACTTGAGCCCAAGAGGAAGTCCCAGCCCCTTTCCGGAGACATCAGGATTGGCATGGACTAGAAATCACTTGAGGTCACCCCACCCACTGTCCTGCACCCTGACTTTGGGTCTCCTTCTCTTCAAAATGGGGATAGACATGATTGTGGCTGCCTGCTCATCCTTCTGGGCACGGGCCTGTGCTGACCCAGTGTTCACCACAGCTGCCCCTGGCTGGCTGGCTGGAAACAGGAGCAAGGCGGTAGCAGCTGTGCCATTTCAGGCATCAGGCAGAACTCAGCCCACTAGGGACCTCTGATCAGGGATCTGCAGCAGCTCCTGGGAGACAGCCCCTCCCTGTGCACTGACTTCTGAGATGCCCAAAGGAATTCTTACCGATTGTTTCATTCCAGTTCTGTGACTAGCCAGCGAAAATCAAGGCTGAGGCCTTATCATCCACTCCATTTCGAGGGGAGACTTTATCATTTCCATTTCACAGACGAAGGATAGAGGCCCAGGAAGTCTCCTTCCTTGCCAAAAAAATCTCTTATTGGCCAACGGGAAATTGGTAATTAAGTTCAGGATGCAGCAGCGGGTGCTGACCAAGACCACACTTTGAGCGGCTCACTGGCTTCTATAATTCAGTCTTGCCAGCAACAAATGATGGATCAAATCTTAAATCCTTTTTTGTTTATTTGTTTTTTATGGTTTTTGTTTTTTTTTTTCAAGACAGGGTTTCTCTGTGTATCCTTGGCTATCCTCGACTCACTTTGTAGACAGGCTATCCTTAAACTCACAGAGATCTGCCTGTCCCTGCCTTCCGAGTGCTGGATCAAAGGTGTGTGCCAACATGCCTGGCAATTAGGCAGCTGTGAACTGCCATGTGGGTGCTGGGATTTGAACCTGGGTCTTTTGGAAGAGCAGCCAGTGCTCTTAACTTCTGAGTCATCTCTCCAGTCCCCCAAATTTATTTTAAACCTTTGTTCTGACTGTCAACTTACAGCAAGGATCCTGCTTGTCAAAGGAATTTTTTTTTCTGTAATTCTCTATCAGCCATTAAATGCTGGCTTGTGACTGTTTATAATATTTTATGACTCCAAAAGGCATGTATTTCAATATACTCAGTTCTTATTGGCACTCTACAGGGAACAGTGCAGCCATGACTAGCCTTTTCCCAGGCACAGTTTAGGGAGGGAGGGGCTTTGGAGCCAGGAGGAGGAGCTCACCTCAGCACTGGGCCACCTGGGAGGCATTCCCAAGAGGCTTATTGGAGGAGAATATTCAACAGGCTTAAAGAAGGTCCCAGGGAGTGTGTGAAGATCTTTCTATATTTAAGCAGATTTAGTTTTTGTTGTTGGTTTTGTTTTGTTTTTGAAAACAAAATCTGCCCTCCAGTTCTGAGCCGGCTGCAGAGGGGCGGGGCAGAGACTGAACAACAGTGCCCAATGCAGATTGAGGCCAGGTAATATTTCCTGTGTTCTTCTGGAAAAAGACTAGGCAGGAAATAGGTTGGTGATACCTCCAAGTGCTGTCTTAGTCTTCTAGGCAATGCGCACCTTTGAAAGAGACCTGTTCCTATTTGTCCATACGGTGGTTTTCATTGTGCCCCAGAGCATCCGGCGGTTACATTGTTTCATTCGCATAGCCGACTTTTCCTCTTGACTGTTAACATAAATTTACTTAGATTCTGATGCACCGCCAATATAAAAGTTAAAAAGTGACCAGGTTTTCAGCAAGCTAAGTATAAAAACTCCAGACATACAATAGTCAACATTCACATTTATGGATGTGTAACCAAAGACAAGTCTTTAAGCTGAAACCTTCTCTTAGGACTGGTCTCAGATTGTTAGCTCATTGGCAAACCTCTTTGCTGGGAGTGGTGGGGTGGTGGTGGTGGTGGTGATAAAGCCACTAAGAAAGGATAAGGTAAGACAAATAATTTTTGGGGAAATAAGTGTTCCTGAGACTCAGTGGGGGGTGGCTCAATGGGTAAAGTACCTCCCACACAAGCATGAAGTGCAAAGTTCAGATCCCTAGCACCTACATGAAAACCAGCTGTGGCAGCAAAGTCCTTAACACCAACACTAGGCGGGCAGTGGGGAGGGACAGGTGGATCCTGTCGGGTAGTCGGTCTAATGAAAATGGCAAGCTCAAGTAAGGTGTGGAAGACCTGGCGAGGTAGCTCTGTAATTAAGAGCATTGCTAGCTCTTTCACAGGACCTGGGTTCAATTCCCAACCCTCACAAGGCAGCACAAAACCATCTGTAACTCCCGTCCCAGGGAATCTGATGCCTCCCCCTCCCCCCCGCCCCCGCCCAACCCTCCATGCCTCTTTTGACCTCTACAGGCACCAGGTACACAATGGTGTACAGACATACATGCAGGCAAACATTTATGTAACATTAAAATTAAAAAAATTAGAAATAAGGTGTGGGGCCATAGAGGGAGACACCCAACCTCAACCAGTAGCGTCCACACACTCACAAAAAGGTAATCACATGCCCATGCACACACACACACACACACACACACACACACACACACACACACACAC
>CAJQZJ010031059.1:0-18686 GCA_907164525.1 Lophiomys imhausi
ACACACACACACACACACACACACACACACACACACCAAACAATATTTAATTTAAAAACAACTAAATATATAAACATCTTTATCATCATTCTCATCTTCTTTTCTTATTAACCCATTACAATACTGTTACTGATTTCAAGGTTATATTAAATAAAATGGATATCTGGGGGTTAGAGAGATGACTCAACAGTTAAGTGTGCATACTGCTCTTGCAGAGAACCTTTGTTTGATTACCAGGACCTCTACTGCATGCCTCACAGTGCCCTGAAACTACAGCACCAGGAGCATCCAATGTCTTTGGCCTCTGCAGGTACTTGTACTCACATGCATATACCCACATAAAACACACACATAATTAAAAAATAAAAATATAGTATTTTCAAAAAGAAGGGGAGGGGAAGGTGTTCATTCCTGGTGTTGGAGAGAAAATGTTCTGTGAAGAGGTAGAGATGGAGAGGAAGTAATACAACCAGAGAGAAACTGAGGGACTTGAGCCGAGGATGGGGAGAGCAGGGCCTAGGAGATGGGAGGAAATGAAAGAAAGGCAGTCTCTGGAAGTGATTTTGGCCTTCTTTTAGAAGCTCACCCACAGCCAATCAATACTGGTCACCTACTCAGATCTCAGTGTTCTTTTCTGTTCTTTCTGTCTTCAAGAAGGGGCAGGCATCTGTCAGTCTCAAAACAGCATCACCTGTCTGTTCTACAGCAGCCTAGACTCAGAGTGTCCTCTGATGACCTTTCCTTTGGCCAAAGAAGATGCTGTTCTAGCTGGCTGCCAAAATCTGGGCAGATATCATTTCTGCTCTCCCAAAGCTAATGATCCTCTGACCTCCAGAACTGTCTTCTTTTCTCTTTGTGTCTGACCTGTCCCATAGGCCTGAAGAACTATCTGTCCCTTGCAAACTATTTTGGCCTCTCCTGAACTTGGACTTCTTCCCTACTAGTTAAAAAGATTCCAGCCCACGTTTGGTGGCAGCCTGGGAATTTCAATGGCAGCTGCACCATGTTCTGTGAAGCCATGAGGAGACTCTCAGGGACTTTTACAGAATATTTTTCATCAACATCCAGTTATACCTATTCTTATTTGAAGATCAGTGCCCTTTGGGGGCCTCCCACACCATTTTAATTTCCAGGTACTGGGGAACATCTAGTTTGTAGAACAGATATGAGCATTGTAACACAAATCCAGTGAATGAATGCTATAGCATTCCCCAAACTTCCACATTTCCCCACCACTGCCACACACAGTCCCCTCCCCAAATCCTTATTCATGTGAATTCTCATAGCTCACCTGGCTGATACAGAATACCAAGGGCTGTGAAAAGATGATACAGCACTATTAAAAGAAGAGTCATTAACAAGTACATTGCTGTGGATATTGACCATTTTATGTGATGACGTATAGGGGTCATCATAGGGGGTATAGAGGTCATCATGTTGGGCAGTTTGCTAGTTCTGTTTGGCTCCAGGACATCATGATGTTCTATGTTTGTCTTTAAGGGGTTTCTTCTTATTTCTTTGCTATTATCAGCCCTCAGCTCTACTTGTTGGTGTTATCTTACCTTGTCTCCAGAAGCACAGGCCACTCTCCCTTTGCCTCTTTCTGATGCAACATTTTGTGGAAAACATAGAGTCTCCAGGTGATAAAGAGTATGTAAGTAGGCACAGTACTTCAAATAATCCAAGGACTTTAAATCTGTTCTTAAAATATTAAGAACTACATAGCAGCCTCCTGCTACAACATGTGGGAAGTCTGAGAAAATAAAGCACAACCTCTTCTGACATCCAAAAACAATTCAAATCTCAGCTAGGAATGAAGGAAAAAACAAAACACCCAAGTTCTAGACAAGAACAAGGAAATGAAAGCCAGAGTAGTAACTGATTACATTGCTGGTGCCCATTGGGAGCCTTAGCCACGAAAGAGGCTCCAGAGACTAAGATGGGGCTTTGACATCCCTTCACACAGAGAATCAGTGGTCTTAGGCCTAGGTAAATAAAGGGAGTTTCCCAAATGAGTCACCTGGGTAGAGTTTGGAGCCTAAGAAATATCCTCTTTATTAAGGGGGCACAGAAATACTCTGTCCACTGACTCAGTGAAGCAATAAGGATGTTTGCTATTTTTTGGAGGGGGCTTAAGCATGGCTATTCAAAAGGATTTCAATGTTTTATAGATGTGAAGTTTGAGTTAAAACTACCTGTGGGTATAGAAGGCCCAAGTTGAAATATTGATATAAAAACTGGTCCAGGGCCTGAAAAACCCTAGAGTGTCCACAAAATCAATATGAAATCTGAAGACTCTAGCAGAGGGAAGGAAAAGTCAAAGATAAACTCACAATTAAAGATGATGCTAGCTACACAGGGAAATGAAATAGCATAAGGGATAGTTAGTAAAACAAGAGAACCAGTAGAGCCAACCAAGCTACAAGAAATCATGGAAGAATCTGATATATATCATGAGATAAATACCCTGAAGGTAATGAGATGAAAGAATAAATAGCACGATGAAATTAAAGGATAGTACAAACAAAGAGCAATCTGATTGGAAATAATAATAATAAACATGGAATAAGAATAAGTTGAAGGAATAATATTTAGATTTTTAGAGTGAATTTAATAGTTTCGCATCAAAATTTAAGTGAAACAATTTCTGTAAAATTTGGCATCAGAGGAAAAAGAAACCAGGAGAGAAAGGAAAAAATGAACAATGAACCACCTAAAAGTTAAGATCCAAAGAATTAGATCTGGGCATCATCTTATACCTAATTTTGCATTTCCTTGCATTTTTAGCCAGTACCAGGACTTTCAGAAGACAGTGAAAATGCTTCCTGAATGAATGCAGTCACAAAAGAACAAATCACAATCTGAAAGATTGATGACTATGAAAGAAAATCAGCATTCTGAACTTACGTTTTTTTTTTTTTCCTGTCCTAAAATCTAACTCATTCTATCTTGGCAATATCAGATATCCATGGGTCAAAGCCATGTATAGACACCCAAAGACAGTACATGTTTTTTCAGAACCATTTTGCAAAAGACTCCAGTAAAATTCATAACCTCCAGAGGCTGTGGCTGAACTGAGAGAGATACATTCCATCCCGGCATGGATTTAAGAAAGAGTTCAGGGGAGCAAAAAGAGCTAGAATAATAGAGGCAGAATTGGAGAAATCCGTGTAGAACAAGACAGACTTCTTCTGCTCTGACCATTGCATGGTTGCCAATAAGAGCCAGAAAGCATCTCATCTCAATGGCTCAACTCACCCTGTAGCTGGATGGGACTAGCGGTGTAGGAATGTTGAGCCACATCAAAGTAAAACGAAGAAACAGATGACAAAATATAAATTGAAACTATTCTATAACCAGCCCAATTATATGTCTGCAGTTTTTTCATACCCCTGGTGGGAGCAAGGGAATAATTAATACAAAAATCTACCCTGACATAATTACTTAAAAGTATGCTTTAGATGCAGAATCTGGTTGCTATCAATTCATTGTTTTAATTCAAAAGAATTTTTTCTGGACCTTTTCCCAGCCTTCTTTAGTCAACAATGTCCTCACTTCCCTTACAGTACTCAAAATGTTAAGCCTGTGGAAGTACCTCTCACAAGTTGAAGCTGCAATGAACTTGGTTGCTACAGGCAACACAAAAAGCACTTCATGAAAGGTTAACACTCCAGACTATGGGATGACCATATTTCTGTGCCTGTTGTAGCTACTCTGGGAAATGAAACAGGGAAGGTGATTTCTCATGTTTTACTTTGATCTTCTACAAACGTGTGATGAATGGAAGTTCAGGGCACGGGTCAGGATGTCAGGCTGGTGGGATTTGAAGCTGAGCTTTTCAGTCACTTGCTAAGTGACCGTGGTAAGTTGGCCAACATCTCTGAATTCATCTGAAAAATGAGGATTAAAGAAAGCATCATCCATCCAATTTTCCTAAGAGGATGGGATTTATTTCTGCTATACTGACATCACAGAGCATCTGGGAATACAAAATAAGATAATGTATGTGATTACAGCTCCCCGAGACCACTGTGAACACTCATCATGGATGGGTTTTTTTTAGTATAGAGGCATTGATAAATGTCCCAAGATACCTACACTGTTGAAACATTGCCTGGTGCAAAATTCACAGGATATACTTCTCCCTACTTCTTAATATATAGTCAAACAGAACAAAATCAGAATAAAGTCAACACCCCAATGCATAGTTTCTTACATGTAGAATGATGACATCTACACTATTGGAGAAGACATGTGGTCAAATGCACACCACAATGCTAAGAGAAATCACCTCTAAGGCATGTGACTAACATTTGCATATATAATCCTTGGTATAGATTGAAAATAAACAGTCTTTGCTATTCTTCCCAAGGAGTAGATTCAAAAGTCTTGTTCGATCCGGGTTCATTTCAGTAACTTGCTTCCGCACACAAATAGAAGCGAAGCTGTGTCACTTCTGGCACTCTGTCGAGAGAAAACATGCAGCAGCATTGCTGGCCAGGTCTCTTGGGGATGCTGGTGGGTGAAACGCAGAACCCAGAGACCATGGGCTAAACTGTCTGAAATGGATTGAAGATAATTTTGTCCTCTTCTGAAGTTGTTTTCACAGACCTTTTCATCACAAGAAGGGAAGGTAATAAATGCACATAGCAATATGCAACCATGAGAAAGTGAATTTCTTTCTTGTCTGGATTGTTTTCCCCAAGGAACATGTTTCTTCTGAAAATAAGAGGAACAAAAATGGAAGACAACCGTAAAGGAGATGGAAGAAAAGACACATTCTGCACTCTCCAGATCACTAGCTTCTTCAGCAACCTTCCCTCCTCTTCGCTTGTGTTATATAGGAATAGGCTAGTCAGCTTCCTATCCCAACGAGAACACCATTTGTTGCCTCCTGTCATTTCATGGAAAATAGATTCTGTTCCAAACAGCTTCAAGTACAAGGCAAAGCCCTTCAGGGCTTCTGAAACAAGGGCTCCATGTCCTTCGAGGTTGCTAAATCATCATGAACGTATTTCCACACACAAGTAATCATGCCATTAATTCATAAACCACTTTGATTCAAATTTTGCCAAAAAAGGGGGAGGAACATTTAGAGTCTAAATTTGGAATTGGTATGGCATGATTTTGTCAAGGGTCAACATCCCCTATTAGAAAAATGATCTCTAGAAATCACCTGATGCTTCTTTTCTGCAACTGGGGAAAGATTAAAACTCTTTTTGGCTTCTGCCTCCTTAAAACAAAAGAATTTAACCTGATGATCTTGAAGACTCCTTGTACTTATGAGCTGTAATGTACAGAACTGGCGGAGAAGTGCAGATCCCGCTGTCATTGTATCAGGCAAATTACTGCAGAAAGCATTTTCCTGCAATGTGATCACAGGTAGAATCCTGAAGCTCCAATTGTAATGTAAAGGAACATTCTCTCTTTCCTTTACCTCTTTCAGTGAAGGGTCAAAGGTCTTGCTGATAAAGGCTTCTTAAAGGAAAGCAATACCAATTTGACATGAGGCTTTGTATTCAGATGGGGGGGGGATAAAATGCAGTCATCGTTTTTCAGAAGGCATGTTTGGTACGTGCAGCATGTTGAAATAAGCACATATTGGAAAAGATGGTTGCTAATCCTTGGTGAGGGAGTGGTGGGGTGTGTCCTGGTGTCTCCTGGAACAGGCCATTGCAAAATGTATATCTGCAGTCTCTGCCTCCTGACAGAGAAAACAAGGCTCTCCCACCCTCCTTGGTGCACAAATTCGTCGTCAGTTAAATGTGGAATCAGCTCACCCAGTGAATTCTAATGAGGCAGCCTGCTCAGCTGCCAGCAGTCCCCCCCCCCTTACAGAAGAAGATTGCAAAGAAAGGAAAAGACTATATGTGATGTACCCACTTGTTTACCTTCCCACACCAAGTGACATAAACATCAGCATTATTTCTATGATTGGTGTGCTTACAGGCAGACACGGTAGCAAAGGCCACTCAGAATGAGGTGCCTAGGTCTGAAGATTCCTGCCAACTATGGTAAGTATAGAGTGGTAATTTGAAGAAACGGGTTAAAATGAGTGCTCGTTAATCCATGAGAAGTCTGGGATTAAAATGGAGGTATACCATGTGGACTGGACATTTGGAATGTATGCTAAGCCATATAACTCTCATAATTGTGGCCTATTTATTTCTGTTGTTTTGTATTGTATTTATTGTTATAAGAGAAAGAACCATTTGTTGGACTGAAAGGGGGAGCTGTTGGGGGGGAAAAGATATACCTTAAACTTAAAAAAAGGGTAGAGGATGGGGGGGCTGAGGGGGAAGAGGGTGGAAGGGTCGGACTGGAGGAAGGAGTAGGGAGGGGATTGTGATTGAGATGTAACTTGAAGAAATAAAAAATAAATTATTAAAAAATGGAGGTATACATAAGCACCCTCTGTGAGCCAGCTCTGAACTGAGCTGAAGGATACCTCAACTTCACTCAAAGACAATCAGCTCCAGGTTTGTTTTTCCTTTAGTTGTGAAAGCAGGGAAGCCATTTACAGACAACACTGAGAAATCCCAGGAAGCAAGCTTAAAGCAAGGGCCAGACCTTTGACTGACACTGATCACTGGTTTTTGTTTGTTTAGTTGGTTGGTTTGGTGTTTTGCTGCTGTTGTCTTCCAAATTTTGTACATTTATATTAAAACTTAAGGTAAAAAGATAGACAAAAGGTATTTTGTATTTTTTTTAAGATTTTATTTATTGCGTTTACAATGTTCTGTAGATGGTTGTAAGCCATCATGTGGTTGCTGGGAATTGGACTCAGTACCTCTGGAAGAACAGTCAGTGCTCTTAACCTCTGAGCCATCTCTCCAGCCCCGGTATTTTATATTCTTACCTGTGTTTTCAGCCCTCACACTCAGACAGAGACAGGAAAATGTCAAATTTGAGTCTAACCTACAATATATATGAGATCTGGTTTCTTTTTCTTTCAACATTTATTTATTTCTTCAAATCAAATTACATCTCAGTCATAGCCCCCTCCCTCCTCCCCTCCCACTCCCATCCTCCTATCCTCTTTCCCCTCTCCCTCCTATCCTCTTTTTTATTATGTTTATTTTTTGTTTTTATTTTTTTAACGTTTATTTATTACTTCAAGTTACATCTCCATCACAGCCCCCTTCCTCCACCCCTCCTGGTCCAACACTCCCACCCTCTACTCCCTCTCCCACCTATCCTACTCCTCTGGTGTAGGGTGCCCCCACATATCAGTCTTCCTCAGTTCATCAGTCATATGAGGACTAAGAGCTTCCTCTTGCACTGCAATTTGCTGCCAAGTGGATGGAACTAGAAAAACTCATCCTGAGTAACCTAACCCAGACTCAAAAAGATGCACATGGCATCTACTCACTTATAATTGGATTTTAGCCATATAGTACAGGATAACTATCCTATAATCAACAGACCCAAAGGAACAGGAACATAAACTTTGTTACCTGTTAGTGGGACACTTTTCCCTAGTGGTGCTGCCATGTAGGCCGACAGTGCAAGAGGAAGCTCTTAGCCCTCATATGACTGTTGAACTGACCACTGGTTTTATCACTTTAGAAAAAGTTAAGTGGTTATCAGACCTAAGTTTCTAATACAAAGAAGGCACTGGCATGTCACTACGGGGAGACTCACATCTTGCAAAGGCAGTGATTCTAATGTCACACTGGAAAAACTGCTCCTTTTAATTTGGAAACTGTTTTCCACATTATAGGTCAACTTTTTTTTTTTTTTTGCTAATGCAAAACAAAATTTTGCTAACAAGATGACCCAATGGGTAAAGGCACTGACATCATGGCCTGTATGCCATCTGCTCTGCACATAACTAAATAAATGTGAACAAATAGTTTAAGTGTGCCTGAGCTCTGGAACTGTATCTACCTGTAGAAAGAGTACCATAATCAAAATACAGAGCACTTCCCTCATCTTCTGCTCCTCACAGGAAAATGCTCTCACTGCCTCCAAACAATCGCTCAGCTTTTCATGTCATTGAAAAATTGATTTACCATTTCCAGAGGTGCATTGCAATAAACTCATACAATATGTCAGACTTCCTCTGCCATTTGATTTTGAGGTATACCCACTTTGTTTGGTGCATCAGATCTTTTCTTTGTACTATCACTAGGCATCATTCCACTGTAAGCACGAAACAGGCTTTTGAACCATTCCCCAATGATGAAATTTTAACTTGTTTCAAGTATGGACTATTATTGAATACTTGAGAACATTGTTGTGTAAGTCTTTGCATGGACTCAGTTCCAGTTTCTCTTGGGTGAGTATCAAGGAGAGGGATTGTAGAGTCTCATGGTAAAACTACATTTAGTTTCATGAAATATTATCAATCTGGTTTTCAAACTCCTTTTTTAACGTTTAACGCTCATAGCAGTGATTTCTATTAGATGCAAATGAACCCAAGTTCAAAACACAGTATGTAAACCACATTGGATTTGTTTTTATGAGAAAGTGTATTTTGGGAGCTGCTGCTCTGCAACACATGAATATGCACATATAGTACACATTCATTAATCTGCATGCCATGGCCCCTGCTTGTAATCTCAGCACTGAGGAGGCTGAGGCTGGAGAATCATAAGTTACAGACCATGCTAGACTACAGCGCACATCCAGGCCAGCTTTAGCTACTCAGTAAAATACTGCCTCTAAACCAAAGCAATAATAATGACGATAATCTGTCTGTGTATTATTTGTAGCACTAGGTAATTATAAACAACATAATATTATACAGGGACATAATAGTAAAAGAATCAAAATATAAGATGAATGTATCAGACTTAATTCTTTTCTGCAGTTGAACACCAGAATAACTTGACTCACCTGCTTTTCAGCAATTGTTTTATGCCTTAGGATGGAAAGGCTGAGACAAAAGCCGACAAGTAGGTAGTATATTGGAATCAGGAGTGAAGGGGAAACACAAAAGAGTGAGATGGCAAGCCACAATAAATGTACCTTAAAGTGCTGGCAAATGTGACAGACAACAATTGCTTTGCACTGCTGGATGTTCTTTGGAGCTTCATTACATATACCTGAAAGCTGCCTTCCTAGGGGATAATGAACAGACTATTCATCAACTGACCTCTCTCCTGTTGTATTTCCCAAAGTGCACACACAAGTACAGGGTTGGTTCTTCTGTGTGCCTCTCTCTATAGCATAAGAGAAGGGCTGGGGTGGGCACACTTTTTGAGCACAGGAAGGCAGATGCTGTCTCATTGCACCTACTTAGAGCCAGTCAAATCAACAAAGAACTGGTTTGTTGGATTCTCTTGCTCTCCTTCTTTCTCCACCTCTTTCCATTTGCCTGTGTCTACTTTCTACTCTTTCAGGTAGATATATGCCATATGTATATGGCATATGTGTATACATATATGAACAAAATATGATTCTATTATATATGAAGAATTCTTCAAAAATACCTTTTGAGAAGCTGGAGAGATGCCTCAGTGGTTAAGAACATCGGTTGCTTTTCAGAGGGCCCTGGGTTGGGGGCGGCAATTCCCAGCACCCACATGGTGGTTCACAGCCATCTGTAGCTCCAGTGCTAGGGGATGCAATACCCTCTTCTGATCTCTGCAGACACTAGGAACTCGGATGATACAAAAACATGCATGCAAATAAGCACACATATAAAATAAAGAATAAAATAATATTTAAAAATAAAAAGAACCATTGGTATTTTCTTCTTTAAAAAAATAACTTTTGACTTAGAGTCATGGCTTTCAAAGATGTATTCTGTTTGTGCTCAAACTGTTTCCCGAGACCCACCAGGGTCAGGAGAATGGGGAAGAATATACCTTCTTTCTTATCTTCTTTTGAAGATGGCTCAGAGAAAAGGTTAAAGTTTGTATGCCATCCAAACTTGAGCAATAAATAGGCCTTTCTGAAGAAATTTTTTCTTGGATATCTGTTTAAATAAAAGTATTTAGTGAAAATATTGCTTATTCTATAGAAAGATGGGGACACAGATTTATTATATTACCAATTGTGTGCCTACATCTTTGAAGCCCTTAAACATTTACAAATTAATGTGAACAGAACTGGAACACTCATGCAATTCTAATTAACAACGTTGATTTCAAATAATAGGTGGTATTATGTTGCTGAAACTACACTGCACCTGGCACTACGTATGAGTGGGGAATATTATGCTTACATAACCATAGGTCAAACAATGGTTTAATTCTCACAATACTTTGCAAATTATTTTCAAATTACTAGAAAACCTTGGCTCAAAAAAGTGCATTCAGTGTAAATGCTTCATTTGCATATAATGTCTGCCTTTGTGATTCTCCTATTAGGCCAAGACAAATTAAGTAGAAATACTCAGCACCAATTCAGACACACACACATGCACGCACACAAACACACACACACAGACTCGCATACATGCACACACACAATCACACACGAAGACGCACATGTTCACTTGCATGCAAAAATGAACACACACATGTGTGCAAGAGCAAAACTGTAGAGAGCGGGGACTATGTTTGCTTGGCTTCACCATTATTCCTCTGCAAAGTGAAAAGTGATGAGAACGATGAAGGCCTCAAATAGAAAACATAAGGTTGAGTAGTTACATCAATTGCTTTTAAAAACAGCATTTTTCCCAAAATAATCAACTATTTGGAACCAATCCTACCAATATCAACTTTTTAAAAATCAGAAGTTCCCCAAGCTCCTTTGGAAATTGGCAAGTGTAGACGTGCTCAGATAGAGTTTGTAACTTCTCTAAGGAGAGAGCCTGAGAAACAGTGAAGTACAAGGACAAAGGCGAAACCAATCAAGAAACATCAAGAATACTTGGGAATCTGACATAGTTAGTGATGCACTGTGGTCTGTTCAACAAGCAAATAAAAAGGCTCAAGGGAAATGCAATTTCTCAAGACAGAAGGCCAAAATGTGCTTTGTCAGCAAAGGAGAAGTGGAAACGAAGAAGCAGAATTCCCTGCTAATAGAAAGATTGGTAGCACAAGAGTCTTGGACCATAGAAGGACTAGAAAAAACACCTTGGGGTTTGAGGAGGGTGATATATTTCTAATGTATATCCATATACAGCCCTTTGGCATGACTGACCAGGTAATGGTGAGCTCCCACTTACAAAGAAAGATATTGAGGTTCAAGAAGTTCAACTACATTTTCCATGGTCACAATAGGAATCAGAAAGGGAGAATTTGAGCTGACATCTCTAGTACCTAGTTCAAACACAGTGTTTAGTTAGCACATAGTCAGTTTTCACTAAGTGTAACAATTACTAAGTGCTGAGGGTGTATGTATTATGCAGTCCAATGCAGATGAGAACAGATGGATTGTGTGTAGTCATTAAACTAGGTACAAAAGCTTCCTGGGCTAGATATAATGGTGTATGGTTTAGAAACAAATTTCACAGAAGGAAACAAGTTGTAAAAGAAGAAAATGGATAAACTGGACTTTTGACTATTAAGGCATGAAGAATAATAGGTATTAGCAAAGGAGGCCAAACTGAACAATGAGATTCAACAGGGAAAGTCAACATTCACAGTTACTCTTTTATGTTGCCATTCAAATATCTCATGTTTTAAAAAAAGACTAGTTGATAGATGGTTTCAAAATTGCATGTCACGGTGAATGTAAGAAGACTCAAATGAAACTTGTAGCTACTTTATGCATACTGTATTAAGGGAAAGAATATCTAATGGATAGGTAAAAGACCCATTTTGTAAAGTTTTCTTTGGATGATTTCAATTCAATTCAATTTGCTTTTGAAGATTCCATCTATTGAGCAGCCATGTGTTCAAATGGGACTGCCATGGTCCTAGGTACTGTATAGTTTACTATGTCCTGAAGATCAAACACCAAAAATCACAGGCTCAGCCTTGCAATCCAGTAGTTGCTTCAAACATCTGAACACATAATTCCAAGGACAATAGAAAGCCTGTATGTGGCACTTCAGTGTCCAGTTCATAAAATTGGGTAAACAAAATTCTTGGTCCCAATTTGTTCACTTCACTACTCTCATATACGCACATCTAAAGCCTTCCCATGACCTCAGTATAGAGGGGAGTAACCCCCTGTCCCTAGACATCAGGCTTAGACACATGATTGACTCAGATCATAGGGATTAAGTAATATTTGGTAAGCAGAGGCCTAAAGGAGCTTTTGCTGTATTGTGCGTCTCATTGCCATAGAAAGAACACACCATCTATATTCGTCCAAGCAGGATGAGAAACGAGAGAAGACTCAAACCCAATTTGCAGCCTGCTCACCAAATCCAGGTGAACCCAGCTTAGATGAGGAAACTTCTAGCCAACTCACATACACTGAAGCAACAAATAAGTTATTGTTTTATGCAAGTGAGCTTAAGTTATAATTTGTCCTGAGATAGGTCGTGGTGGATATGACACAGTAAACAGGAAGAAAACTTTTTTGTTGCTCTGGCCTGTCAGCATTCTATCCCACATTCCCACCACTAAATACATACACACATCCTCCAAAGAAGAGTTGTAGAATTCTTGACATTGCTGGCCCTATAAATTAAACTTCTGTTTGGATTGTGTTGGGTCAATGATGATCCAGTGTATAAATATTCATCCACTTTCTGGATACCTCCTGTGGAAGTTTGAAGGAAAATGGCCTCCAGTGACACTATTTGTGAAGAATTAGGAAGTGTGGCCTTGTTGGAGTATGTGTGTCACTGGGAGTGGGGCTTTGAAGTTTCAAAAGCCCAAGCCAGGCTCACCAGTGCTCTCTCTCTCTCTCTCTCTCTCTCTCTCTCTCTCTCTCTCTGCCTGTGGATCAGGATGTAGCTGTCAACTACTGTTCCTTTCTGCATGATGCCATGCTTTCTGTCATGACAATAGTGGAATAATTCTCTGAAACTGTAAGCAGGCCCCTCACCACTTAAATGCTTCCTCTTAGTTGCTGTGGTCATGGTCCCTCTTCAGAGCAATAGAAAATTGACAAAGATACCTCCATATGAAATAGAATGAAGATTAGAATCCTCAACCTTATCCAATCCACAGCTCCATGCCTTGTTGATCTACATTAGCACTGATGGTTCCTTCAGAAAAGTGGATGCACAGTGCTTACTCCAGTGTAGTCAAAGCACTTTCACCAACCAGAAAAACCTAGAGATGGATTTCTGAAATGTACTTATTTCAAAGAATATGGCCAATATTTAAAAAGTGTCCTATAACCATGTAGACTATAGAATTTAAGCCACAGATAAAAATAATGTCATCTATCTCTCCTGGCAAGTATAGAGATACTAGGAAAAGATGGAGAAGGGGAGTTTCTAAGGGGCAGGTAGGGTGGTGGAAACAGAGATAAGGAAAATCTACCTCAGTATTCTCAGGAATATGGGAAATCTGCCACCCGCCAACTTTCTTCCAGGGCCAAATAGATGATACGTATTTCAGAAGTGGGGGTTTTTGTTAGAAGTTTTCTTTTTGTTGTTAGTTAATTTTAAAGAAGAGTTTAAGGTGAGGGTTTCCAACTAATGCAGATAAGTCCCGCAGTATTAATACAGTTAAGCAAATATTGGAGGATCATAGGAAATGAGGTTGAATAAATTACATGTTTTATCAGACATCTTTGGGCTTTGAAATTGCTGACAGCCCACTGTGGAATATTAAATCTCACTTTTCTCAATTTGCCTTTTTATTGATGTTAGGGAGGAGGTCGTATATGGAAAATTTTCTTTTCCCAACATTTATAAAATATTCTGTATGTATTAACATGTATGTAAATGTTTGTTTTTAAATGTGTCCTGGGCTGCATTTCACCTGAAGCCAGTCTTGAGATGAGGATTTGGGTTCAGATAGCTTATTGGAGAGAGGATTGCAAGAAGCACTGGTCTCTTCCATGAGAAGTGGAGGAGGGAAACAGGAAGGGGAAGAAGCCAGTATAGGGCTCATTTGTTGCCACACTGGGAAAACAAGGCTCAACCCTGTCAGGAACCTGAGAGCGAATGTGAATGATTGTTCTTATTGAAAAAGAGGGAAGCTAGAGCACATACAGTTAGTTTCCAGAATTCAATACTGGCTATGATATGCTCCCAGGGGTGTTAACTTTCCAATACTTCCAATCTGCCCCATGTGCAATGACTGAGAGAAAGAAAGTCTTCAGGATGTATGTCCCTCCATTACAAGACTGTGAATGATAAAGGGAAAAAAGTCACTAGCAGTGTGCTATAAAGGACATAATGAATTTATGCCAATGAGAAGAGTTAGTTATACATTAGGTTCAACCTTCTGAAGACATTTACTTGTCTTGGTCAGTAATGTTCTTTTGGAGTACACTTCAAATCTGGTCTGCATTAGGAACTCTTTAATAAATAGGTTAAGAACCATTCTTAGAAATCAAAGTATCCCAGGGTGATAGAGCAAAAGCAATGTACAAATAGGGCCCAAGAATTTCAGTGTTTTAACATGCAGAAAGCCCGGGCCCATGCTTATCTGACAACTGTGAGCTAAGAGACATGTCCACAGACAAAAAGTGGCAAAAGTAGGTACAGGAGTACACATCTATATGACATCATACCCCATTGTCCATCCACTAGATATTCTAGTAGGACCAGGACTGATTTGGGCCCAGTTTTCTTCTCGTAAAAGAGAAAGAAGCACATACCCTCCCAGAAGAGTATTTCAAAGACATGGCAAGACATAGAAGGTTTCATGACACCAAACAGGGACATTTAATTTAGCATTTGTTGACTGGAGGAATCCTTTATGAGTCAGATGAAAACCAGATATTCTCTCTCAATATCTCTCCCTCTCCCTCTCACTCCCCCTCAAATACATACACACACAAACACATACACAAGCTCATATATAAAATATCAAACATACTATATCAAGAACCTTCCAAGTTACCTGGAGCCATTGAGTAGGTCCTCAGTTAAGCTACAAAAATTGCAAGAAGTACTCAAATCCTGGGTTCTGATATTTTTTAGTCACCTCCAGAAACAACTGTAAAATCTGCATTTCACTAGAAAATGGTCTTTTCTTATCTGTCTCTTACTAGGAGTTCTCACATTATCCCTGCAATTACAGTCAGTCCAATAGCCTCAAGTGACATGAAGGACCCAGACACTTCATCATGATCAATTCTGGTAGGTTTCTTCCCACTCCCATTTAAACTGAAAACTCTCTGTAGTCTAATTAGGTCAATCAATGCCTCAGAGATGTTTCCTTGAATTAAATATTACCTAGGACCAAGCAATACTCCATATTTATTGAAGATTTTTATCTAAACGACTGAAGTTTTAGAAGCAGTAAGAGTGTGAGAGATCCATGCTCACAAACAGGGGTCTTTTTCACATTGGAACCATTATTTGGAGTATTTCTGCTCTGGGAAGTCAACAGAGCAGAGGAAAAGATAACATTGAGTTGACAGGCAAACTCAGTGCCACATCCCTGTGACATCCATAATTCACTGAGATTTTTAGCAATTTAGATTTCTAGTCCTTACTTTTCTGATCTGGGCAATGGGTACATGCTATTTTCCTTTTAAGATTGATGGAATTAAAATGACAAGTTAGTGTGACAGACATACTCTCCTCATCTTTAGTTTGGAGTGTCTAATTATCATAGCAGTCATGTTCTGTATCAGCCCACATCGAACAGAAATGCTTCTTCCAAATAAATTGAAGAGGCCATCAGAAGATGGAAAGATGCTCATGGATAGGTAGGATCAACATAATAAAAATGGCCATCCTGCAAAAAGTAATATATAGTTTCAATGCAATTCCTATCAAATACCACCACAATTCTTTATAGACCTAGAAAAAGCAATTCTCAAATTCATATGGAATAACGAAAAACCCAGAATAGCTAAATAAATCCTGTACAATAAAAAAAAAAAACATCTGGATGTATCACCACCCCAGATTTCAAGCTGTACTACAGAGCAATAGTAAAAAAACAGCATGGTACTGGTATAGAAACAGACCAGTGGATCAATGGAATCAAATTGAAGACCCAGAAATGAACCCACACACCTATGGTCACTTAATTTTTGACAAAGAAGCCAAAACCATACAATGGAAAAAGGACAGCATCAACAAATGGTGCTGGTCTAACTGGATGTCGACATGTAAATGAATGAAATTAGACCCATACTTACCACCTTGTACAAAACTTAAGTCCAAGTTGATCAAAGACCTTAACATAAGGCCTGATACACTAAATCTATCAGAAGGGAAAGTGGGGAAAATCCTCAAACTCACTGGCACAGGTGACAACTTCCTGAACAGAACACCAACAGCTCAGGACCTAAGACCAACTGTTGGGGGAAGGTCTAATATTGTTTCTGATACATTGAATTCAATGCTGAGATCTGGTTACCGCCCCTTCTGAGGCATTCTCTTGATTGGTTAATAAAAGTCGCTTATGGCCAATTTGCTGGGCAGAAAGAGTATAGGAAGGCGGGACTTCCTCTGATCAGCAAGAATTCCGCACAACAGAGACTCTCTCCCCTTCCCGCCAGGAGACACAGAAGGAGACAGATGTCTGGAGAAGTCTGGAAGGTACTCACAGGCACATGTTGGTTTGGGGTTAACTTAGAGTAGCTAATTGAGAGTCTTCCCAGCTAAGGGCTAAGCATTAAAATATTAAAGGGTCTTGGTGTGTTTAATTATTGGGGAAAAGACTGCACGGCTTATAGGCCCTCAGTCCAAGCAGTCCCAGGCTGTTGGATTCCCAGACTCCCCTTGAGCCCAGGCGAATCTCCCTCCAAGCTTCTGGTAATTCTACCAGCCTAATATAACAACTTATATTAATTAACAGAGTTTAGGTTATAGGTGGTGTAGGCCACTTTTGGTCCCAGGGCTCTTTCTCCAGGATAAGTTAGGCAACCGGTGAAGGCACTCAGGCCAGGCTGCCTGCTCCTCTGCCAAGCCACCGGCTACTCCATCAGCCACTCTGCCGGCCTAATATTACAGTTTATACTTACTAATAGCTACATTAATTAATTAATTTGCAGTTTTCAGGTGGTGCCCATGTGGCACCCAATCAATAAATGGGACCTCATGAAAATGACGAGTTTCTGTAAGGCAAAAGACACTGTCATTCGAACAAAACAGCTGTCTACAGATTGGGAGAAAATCTTCACCAACCCCACATCTGACAGAGGGCTAATATCCAAAATTTACAAAGAACTCAAGAAATTAAATGCCAAGAAACCAAATAGTCCAATCAAAAATGGGGAACAGAGCTAAACAGAGAATTCACAAAGGAAGAATCCCTAATGGCTGAGAGACACTTGAAGAAATGCTCAGCATCCTTAATCATCAGAGAAATGCAACTCAAGACGACTCTGAGATTCCATCTCATACCTGTCAGAATGGCTAAGATCAAAAGCTCAAATGATAGCACATGCTAGTGAGGTTGTGGAGAAAGGGGAACCCTCCTCCACTGCTGGTGGGATTTTCAGGCTTGTGCAACCACTATGGAGGTCAGTTTGGCGATATCTTAGAAAACTTGGAATAGCTCTCTGCCTGTGATCCAGCCATACCACTGCTGGGTATACATCCAAATGAATCCTCACCAAGTCACAAGGAAGTTTCCTCATCTATGTTCATAGCAGCCTTATTTGTAATAGCTAGAAACTGGAAACAACCCAGATGTCCCTCAACTGCAGAATGGATAAAAAAAACTGTGGTACATCTACACAATGGAATACTACTCAGCTGTCAGAAACAACAAAATCATGCAATTTGCAGCCAAATGGATGGAACTAGAGAAGCTCATCCTGAGTGAGTTAACCCAGACTCAGAAGGATGCACATGGCATCTTCCACTTATAACTGGATTTTAGCCATATAGTCCAGGATATCTATACTACAACCAATGCACCAAAAGGAACATGAAAATAGACTTTGTTTCCTGTCAATGTGACACTTTGCCCTAGTGGTGCTGCCTTGTATGTCCCCACGTATGAGGAGGCTCTTGGCCCTCATATGACTTCTGAACTGGGGCAGGGGACTGTCATGTGGGGACACTCCACTCCAGAGGAGTCGGAAGGAAGGGATAGGGGGTAGAGGGTGGGAGGACAGGACTGGGAGGGGTGGAAAGAGGGCACTGAGATGGAGATGTAACCTGGAGTAATAAATATTTTTAAAAATGCTTCTTCAACTATTCTTGTGTTTATTTCCCTGAAGAATTGTTCATATTGATCAGAATTAATTCTTATGACAGTCCCTTCAAGAAACTCTTTTTATTGAAAAGACACTCAAATCTTAGTGTGATTAGAAGTTAGCTGATAACTTCTTTATTTCAACCTACAGTTACCAAACTAAGGAAACATAGAGAGAGAGATGAGAAGAAGAGAAGTAATCTAATCAACTTCTAATTTTCCAATGAGGACATAAAACACAAACTAAAAATATTGCATAAACTACAAAGCTGACTAGTACCAGAGTGACAACTAGATCTAGTTCTCCACAGTTTCAATCCTGTGTTCCCACTTCAATGTAAAGTAATCTACATTAAGAAAATTCAGGCTGGGCATCATGACACATAACTTTAATCCCAGAACTTGGAAGGAAGAGGTAGGCATGTGGGTTCGAAGCCAGCCTAGTCTGCATAGTGAGTTTCACGACAGCCAGACAGCCATAGCTATATAGTGAGATACTGTTTCAAAAGAAAGAAAGAAAGAAAGAAAGAAAGAAAGAAAGAAAGAAAGAAA